>WBMW01002882.1:46811-275804 GCA_013396635.1 Penelope pileata | reverse complement strand
AACCCTCCATCCTTGCACATGTCCCTCCATCTCTGCATCCACTCCTCCATTCTCACTACACCTCAATGCAACCAGCGGCCTCCTGGCCACAAAGAAAGCATCATGCCTGTGTCCGCCCCATCGGGACCCGCTGTACCTGTACCGTTTGGAGTCCACCGGCACGACATCAATGGCAATGTAATATTGCTGCAGCGGCTCCAGCCCCTTCACCTTCACCCTGACTGACGGGAACATCCGCCTGTGGGCACGGGGTGGGGGTTAGGGAACGCCCGGAGTAAGAGCAGCAGTTTAAATTAGTGAAAATGGGTTGAAAAATTAAATGGGCACTGGAGAAAAAAAAAAGGAAATAGCAAAAAATCGAAGAAATGTAGCAAAAGAAGAAGAAGAAGAGACACAATGAAGGGGAGTTGAAGGGAAAAAAATGGAAGGGCTGTGAGACGCAAAGGAGAAAGCGGGGCGGGAAGGGCTGGAGGCAGCGCGGAGCGGGGCCCCGCTACCTGCCGGCCTTGGTGATGATCATCTCGGTGCCGATCTCGTGGAACCTCTTCCAGAGCTCGGAGCCCTGCAGCTCCACCTGCACCTCGTCCCCCGCCTCCCGGCTCTCGGCGCCGGCCTTGGGCCGCTTCTCTGCGGGGAAGAGAAAGCGGAGGGAGCGCTGGGGCGGCTGCCGGGACCCCCCCGGGGCGGCCCCGCCGCTACCAACCGGGCTCGGGGGCTCTGCGGCTCTGCCTGCAGCCGCTCTCCTCGTCGCGGCCGTCGGGTCCCTTCCTCTTGGCCGAGCGGCCCACCAGCGCTTCCACCGAGAAGGCGTGAGCCCGGGAGCTGAGCGCCATGCCCCCACCCCCGGGCCCGGCTCCCCCCGGGCGGCCGCGGGGCTCAGGCGGGCGGCGGAGCTGCGGGCGGCGGCTCCATGCGGCCCCGGGGGGGGCACGGGGCCGGCGGCCGTCGGGGGGCAGCNNNNCGGCTTCCACTGTTTGTTTTGGAAACTGGTGGGGAGCATAAGAAACATTGAGTGACATTTGGTAGGACTGGGACGGGGGGAGGAGGGGTGGGAGGGGAAAGGGAGAGGCGAAGGGAAGAGCGGGGGAAGAGGAACCGGCCCCGTCTAGGATCAATAAAAGAGTTACTGTTCTCCATTAGATTGTAAAACTCAAAGAAATTTGACATAATTGCACACTAGGGGCCACTTTCCCAACAAAAGTGCAAATAACGTTTAACCAGAACCAGCACAAAAAAGAGAAAAAAAAAAAAGGAAGGAAGGAAGGAAGAAAAAGGGAGAGAGGGAAAGAGAAAAGGGGGAGAAATCCCTGAATCCCCGCAATTTGGCTTTCCTGGTGAGCCCGGCTGTTGGACACGGGGCTCCGGCCGCTCACAGCCGCAGCTCAGCACGGTGAATCTCCGTGTCCCCAGGCTGAGTGACAGCGCAGGGTGCCGAGTTCGTCCCCGTTGGGATTTTTCTAGTTTGCTTTTGAAAGGCAATAAATCCTGCACAGCCCGACCCGCTCTAGCCTGAACCCAGGGTGCTTCCAGGGCTCTGCTTCACTGCGTCCCACGGCGGCAGCTGCTCAGAATTAGGGGCAGTGCAGAGCCCTGGGGGCTCAGGGAGCCTGGGGGTCCTGCACGCCATGCCACACTCCTGCATCCCAACCCCACGAAAGCATCCCAGTCCCAGTGAAACTTCCCGGTCCCATTCCAGCATCCCGGTCGCACTCCAGCATCCTGGTCCCATTCCAGCATCCCGGTCCCACTCCTGCATCCCAGTCCCTCTCCAGCATCCCCACAGTGCTGCCACGCTCCGTTGGCATCAGCATCCCAAAATGGATGGGGGCACAGGGGCAAACCGCCTGCTACCCAGGCCAGGAAAAAAAAAAGAAAAAAGAAAGGCAAATTTGTGGAAAGCGTTCATAAAACATCAGCTGGGACAGGTGAGCCTTCCTGGGAGGTATGGAGGTGGGCAGAAGGCAGGTCGGGATGGGGCTGGGGGGGCACTGACCACAGCCAGCCACCCCTGCCAGCTCCCGAATTCACGGCAGTGCCCCAAACTCGTGCCCCTGTCCTCGATGGCCCTGTGAGGATGCACTTAGGGTGGGTTTGGCACATTAATTCCCATTTCTACCCACCTGTACCCATCTCCACTTTTTTACCCGGAGAAGTGGAACCTTTCCTAGGCATGGTCGCAATTAGGAGGGGTCTGGCAGGCTCCCCCCCCCCACTGATAGAAGCCAGCTGGGGGCACGGGGCGCGAACTTTTATCTCTGCTGACATGACATATTATTAAAAAGTATTTCAAGTAATCTTTTATTTCCTCAGCGTTGCGACACATTTCAAGAACTTGGACAGGGATCAAGCAGCCCTTTTTTAATTTCCTACAATGAAAAATAAAACAAAAATAAAGCGCAACTGAGATGATATAATCGGGAACGTTTTGAGGGTTTAGGTCGAATTAATGTGGCAGGGAAATGTTTTGGGGCCTTGGAGAGCTTTAATCCGTCAAAGTCTGACTCAGACCCTTCTCGGGCTTTGTAATCTCGTTGTCTTTAACGAGTTGCGGGGTGGTGTGTAATGCATCGCCGTCACCAGAAAACGGAGCAAATAATCATTTGGCACAAGGTGCAGATTAACTTCATCGTACAGCGAGGGCTGAACCATCCCCCTGAAATGTTTGCTTAACTCAAAAATGATCTTTGAGTGCTGCCCACGAGTCTGTGAAAGGTGAATCCTGCACAGGTGGATCCCAGGCGTTCCTGCCCGGTCCTGGGGCAGGCTCCGAGCCTGCCAAGGTTTGCTCGGCCTTTAACAAAGCAAAACAAAAACAAAGCAAAGAACCCAGACCAAACCTGTGGCTTGGGGGTCGTGTTGGAAAGGCAGAAATCACCTGTGCTGGAAATTTGGTGCTGAGGCATTTTTGGGTCTATCGGAAAAACTCAAAGTTCGTTCGTTCTCTGTTTCAAGAGCAGGAAAAATTTTCTTTTTACATTTTTAAAGCTAAAATGCAATTTTCTGATGCTGGAAATCTTCCCCTGTGTGTTCCTTATGATCCTAACAGGAAAGATGTTTTCATCTAACAGCAGAATTACAGAAGAAAACCTCTCAATTGAGCTTAAAACCATTACAAATGGTTTTAAATAACTACTACTAATGATTAATAACTAACATTTAACAAATAGTTCAACAAACATTTTTCCAGCCCAGCACATTCTTCTGCCCGTAGGTATCAATGCACAAACCTCTGATCTAACAGGAATTCACCCAGCACTGGAGGCATTCAGCGCTCGTATTGCAAAGTGCAGATCTTGCTGTTTCCTTGGAAGAAGAAACATTGCTGTCAGTGCCAGCGGGGTGAGGCTTTGCCCTGGGGCTGCGTTGGAGCTGCAGGCAGAGCAGCGCGGAGCTCCGGGGCCGTGCACGGCGATGCGGGCGAGCAGCGGCTGCTGCAGCTCCGTGCCGGGTCCCGCGGCAGCTGCACTTTGCAGCCATCCACCTTTCATTTTTCCAAGTGTCACCGCTTTGTTTGAGTCCTTAAGTAGTTACTTATGAGCAGATTAACAAATATTTCTAGCAGACAATGATTTAAAAAGACGCTCCTAAAGGCTGCGTGAGAATTGGCAGAAAACCCCCTCGCAGCACAGCGCAGCGTTCCCAGCCCGCTCCCCCCGCGCTCTCCGATGTCAGCTCCCTCTGCACGGCTTTGATTTCACTCTCCATCCTATTTTGCCTGTGATGAACTTTGGAGGACCTCGGGATGCAGGGGCTGAGCCCAGCGGGCGGGCACAGGACAGGACCCAGCTGATGCCCGTAGCGTGGCAGAGGGGCTGGGCGGCTTTCCCCTTCCATGTGCAGAATGAGAGCGTGGCACTTTCCGAGCTCTCTTGGTCTCCTTCCCCTCCTGCCACACGCCCAGCATCAGCAAAAGATGCGTTAAAATAAATCTGTTATGTTATTTTATACTTGACCATGAAGAAAGGTCGTACAGGGAATGGGATTGAGCTCTGAGGAAGTGATTCAGTGGAGTAAAAACAATCTAGGCAGCATTTTGGGGAAAGTTACACCGAAATCGGCACCTGGGATCACTGTGTGGGGGGAGGAGGGCTGGTGCTGCCCCACATCCCAGCGGGTCCGTGTAAAACTCATCCCAGCAGCTCCGTATCCATGTCCACCAGCTCTGCAGGGCTGAGCCCAATGGGGCAATGCCCCAATGCCATGGGGCAGAGCATCGGGGGCTTCAAACCCATATCCCACTGCAACCCCAATGTATTTTTGGGAAAGAGTTATCAGTTCTGTGCTGCCAGGGACACTTTTAGGGTCACTTGTTAGGGTCACTGCCTGAGGTCGGTGATGGGAGGTGGGGAATATGGGGAGAGTGCTCACTGCTCAGGCATGAACCCCGTTAATGAGAGATGGGGCCAGGCATTCTCCCAGCCCTGCCATACACCCCGCTGTATTTTTGGGGCTGGGAGAGGGGTTTCTGCCTGGAGGGAATGGGGTCCTGCCTTCCTGCACTTTCCTTTCCTGGGGTTTCTGCAGCAGCAGCCCCTCCTTATGCCGAGCACAGGGGAGCACCCCCCCGCCTCGAACCATTCTCGTAATACTTAAAGCAAATACTCCAAGAATGTGCAATAATAGAGGATTTGGGGAGAGCACAATTAGCCACGAGGACGGAGCGGAAGACCTTCAGAATGGCACCGAGATGCATCCCGTCCCACTGCACCTGGGGGGGCTCTGGGGTGGGGATGGGGCCGGGACCCCCCCGGTGCTGCGTTCCTTACAGTGGGGCTGTGGGTGCTCTGAGTTCAACGCTGGGGGAACGGCACCAGAGAAGGGAAATTAAGCGGAGTGCTGGGGAGCTGCTCAGGGTTATCCTATATCCCCGTGCAGGAGGGGACGGCGGGGTGCTGTGGGCACCTGGGAGCTAAAGAGCCCTGCAGGAGGGGGGGTGAGGTTGTTTTCGTGCAGGCTGCGTTCTGCTTTGCTGCCCTTCCGGCAGCAATGGGGTGCTCTGGGGAAGGGCTGTGCCCCCCCACACCCTCTGCCCGTGCTCCGGCTGCCAGCGTCCCCCCCAGGGCTGTGGCTGACCCCGCAGCTGTCCCCAATGTCCCCACTGCACTGGGGCAGAGCAGGGAGCACGCAGCAGCCAGCTCTGCCCATCCTCACTGGGATAAAGCCGCAGCACGGGGGCTGCTTCGTCACATTTTCGATTATTGTAAACTCCACTCGTTATTTTGCCATGATTCCAGAGAGGGCCACGCGTATCCCACCAGGGCAGGATGCGATGCTTTATCCCCGCTCCCACCAGTCTGGCCGCAGAGCGCTTTCCCCAGCGGTGATTCCTGGCTGATTTCCTTCCCCCACGCCGTGACCCAGCGCTTCGCTGCAGCCGCTTCGGGGACAGCTTGGAGAGCTCTGTCCCTGTCTGCACGGCCAGGTAAAGAAATGCAGCCCTGGGCTCCAGCTGAGCCCCGGCAGGGAGGGATGGGCTCTGCCCAGTGCTTCTGACCCTGAGCGCTTCGCGTTGCTCTGTGCTCGGGAACTGCAGACAACTGTGGCTGGGAGTGCAAACAGAGGGAAGAGAACAGCAGCTTGGAGAGGGGAATGCATCTGGGAGAGGGACCTAGGGTCAGAAATTTGCAGGGAAGCTTTCCCTCATCGTCTAAGCCCCAAAGAGTTTGTGACTCGTTAGCTTGCACTTTGGTGGGGAAGCGATTATTGAAATTAAACAGCAAAGATACAATCTTAATATTTCACTGGACCTGCCAATACAAATATCTGTCAGCAGATATGTAAAGGAACAGCTTTAAAACAAAAAAAAAGAGAAAAAGAATCACAAGATGTTTTCTGAGGCGAGTGATGTCACCCCCCAACCAAGCCCTATACGCTTTGTATCTGAAATTAAAACCGCATGAACTCTCCGTGCAGAGCTGGGTGAAACTCCGCTTCCCCGAGCTCCCCCTCGGGGGTGAGGGGTATCATTCTCTGGTTTTCATTTCCAAGCAATAAATAAGCGTGGTTGAGTTGCCACCCAATGGCACCCCCGGAGCCGTGCGGGGCGGCCGCGGCCGTGGGAGGTGCTGGAGGCTCTGCCTGGGCTGGGGGCTGTGGTCCTGCCAGGCAGCGCTGGCCGAGCTGGCCAGGTTCAGAGCGGAGAGCAGGACAATCCGTCTCCGTGGTATTATCTCCGCTTCCCAACTTTCCTCCTGGCTGCCCCGGGTCACGGACCGCGGGCCGTAAATTATCCGGCGAAATATCAAACGATCTTTTCCAATCAGGGAAGAAGGAAAACACGCCGTGATTTAATGGACGCAGCAGTTCAGCTCATGGGCTGCCTTTGTTTGCAAGGGCGGACGGTTCTGCTGAGATCCAAAAACCACTCCAAACCCCCCAAATTAGCAAATAACCATCTGGTGCGGTGGCTCAACACCTTCCGCGGCCGTAAATCCAAATCCCAGCACCGTCAGCAGGGGATTGGCTCCAAACACCCGCCTGGTCCTTGGGTAATGGGAAAACAAGGTGGGGTGGGATGGGACAGGCGGTGGGGGCTGCGGGATGCGGCGGAGCATCACGGGGCCGGGTGGGACCCAACAGTGGCATGGGTGGGAGCCCACGCCAGAGGATGGGGAGCTCGGGGGAAGCAGTTTTTGTTTCCACGTGCGATGCGTTGGGCTTAGCTCCCTCCCTGCGTAGTGGTGCTGTGGGGTTTTTAGATAAGATGGCATTTATCAAGTAGGAGTGCAGAGGCAATGTCGCTGGGATATCACCGAAAATCCTGGAAATGGTCGTGTTTGTGGGCACGGTACCCACCTGTACCCATCTGTTACCAGCACAAAGAGCCCCTCCACGGGCAGAAGCTCGCTGTGGACAGTTTGCATGGAGTGGCTCTGGGTAATTCACAGCAGCTGCGTGTTTGGAGCCTCAGGAATGGGTGTGGGTTTGATCGAGCAGGGTGCAGCACTGGGGTTGGGGTCATGCTGCCCAACTGACCCATGGGGATGGCTCGTGGAAGGGCCCTAGAAGCTGCAGGGAGATTTCCTTTGGGTTTCTCCTCCTGTCCTTGCATCTGCTCGCTTTGTTATCCCACATCCCCCCGGCTTCAGGCACTCCCATACGACAACGGGGCTGATCCAGGGCTATGAAAATCGCGACGAAGCTCAACATCAACACAAAGAAATGCGGGCACACCACACACCTTCTAATTGGGGATCTTTGGGACCTCCCCAAGAAAGTGCCCATGCAGTGAATCACTGAGCAGCCGGGAAAGCTTCAGTGACGGTGTCAGAGGGCTCCGTGTGCCTGTGTCCCTGCAGCTGGAGCTGGCGAGGGGCTGAGCAATGCATCGTCCTCAGGAGCTTGGAGCTCCCGCAGGATGCAGCCGGGGGAGCAGGAATGCTTGTAAGAAATGAATACCCAAACGCAGCACTGCCATTCATTTTTCTGTCTTTATATCAATAAAATGCAAGTAGGAAGATTGGTAGAAAGCTACCAATAGGAAAAAAAGCTCATAAAATCTTGTCTTCTAATCTCATTTGACGGCAAACGCAGCTGAACGGCAGCGATGGGCTGGAGAGCTGCGCTGCACGGCTCTGTGCGTGCAAGCAGACCACAGCCTGGAACCTTTGGCCACTTGCACAAAAACCAAGGATGCATTGGGAATAGTCTGCAGGAATAAAGACAAGCAGGAATGTACCAAGCACCCAGTTCAGCAGATTACAAGCAGGGAGGCTGGGAGCTCTTGCCAGGACTTTGTCTGCAGGAGATGCTGCACGGAGCCCTCGGCCACGGAGCTGCAGTGAGTTCTCAGTTTCGAGGAAGAAAGTCAGATTAAAACTGTGGCACGCTTTCCATCTCGCCCTCAGTGCCTACAAACTGCTGCTCCCATCGCTGTAATCAAGCCCAGCCGAAGGCAAACGCCGTTGGGTTCTGCAGCGTTCCCCTCTGCCGGGGCTCCGGGGCTGCGCTCTGTGCTGGGCTGCGGGAGCTGAACAGCAGCGGGGAGA
Organism: Penelope pileata; assembly: GCA_013396635.1. Taxonomy (NCBI): domain Eukaryota; kingdom Metazoa; phylum Chordata; class Aves; order Galliformes; family Cracidae; genus Penelope; species Penelope pileata. The sequence goes on along the minus strand of WBMW01002882.1, from coordinate 267,816 downwards.
TGCTGGCAAATTGCTGCTCCAGGCCAAGGGGCAGCGCCGGCAACTGAATTCTTTGCAGTTAAGGTTTTAACCTGTGTTTGATTTTTTTTATTGAAATGAGCGCCCTGGATGAAGTCTCCCCATGAGCCCACTGGCTTGGGGTCGTTATGGTGCTTAGGAAACCCAGCAGCAGAGCTGTGTTCAGCGACAGTGCCAGCGTTCAGGGATGCTGAGCTGCTTGTCTGTGGTTTGTTCTGCTCGTAGCTTGTGCCCAGCCCAGTGCAGGGTTCCAACCTTCATTTGCTGAAGCATGCCTGTTGCAGGTGGCTCCAGTGATTGCCTTCCTAATTAGTGACGGGCTGTACCTGGCTGGCATCACTGCAAGGAGAGCTGTGCTGCCTGGGGTCCAGCTCTGGTGTGTCCTGGGGTGAGTGGTTCTGCAAACAGTTCAGGTAAGAGATTTTGAAACAAAGGGAAAAAAAAATCAGTTGTGTACTAAAATAACATTGTTGGGGGAAAATGGAGCTTTTGGATCTTGGGTTCAACCAGGAAACAGGGTGTTTCTGTGTGTGGTGGTTGCTGCCAAGGGCTGATACAGAGTGGGGCTGCTCGGCCCCTCCTGAGGGTGAGTCTTGGGGCAGCTGTAGGAAAATTGTCCCCTCTTCTTTTTGCGAGGTTGTTTTGACTGCAAACCCAAATTGTCCCCGGTGTCCCAGGACCCTGAAAGCTCTGGGGGTGTTGGTGGGGGTTGCTGGGCAGGCAGTTCCCTGCACGATGGGAACAAAGGTGCTAAAACGGGGCACGCAGCACAGGGAGCCAGCAGTGATTTGCTGGGAGTGAAATATTCCTTACCCCACAGCAACAGAATGGGGGAGAAACCTTTGCAATTAACCCGGCCTGCAGAGCCTGCCATGAATGAGGAGGGACTGTAAAATTCCATCTAGATCCTTTTTTTTTTTTCTTTTTCTAAAGAAAAAGGTGTATCGGTTTACATTTCTAATGTTGGTATCATCCAGAACTTTAAATCAAATTATAGCTGTATCAGGCTGCTTAACAATGTTTCTTTTTAATTAAGTTTACTAGTCCCGCATGCATTTTTTTTTGAAAAATAAATTAAACAAACTTAATTAAATTACACGATAGGGGTTAGGTAAGACTGTAAAAAGCCTGACAAGAACACGAGGGCTGATAAATGCTTTCGGATGTGCACACACTTTGCACTTTCCCTAAAACCTGCGTCCTTCTGGGTTGATTTCTGAAGGCTGCATCTCCTCTGTGTGCATCCCATCACCTGCAGCCCCACGTGAGCTCTGGCAGTTCCCCTCATAGGTGTTTTAAATGCTGCCTTCGCTGATAGGTTAAACAGAAAGCTGGAAGTGGATGGATTTGCCTTCCTTTGCCTGCATTCTGGAGGCTTTCTCAATGACATTGCAGCTCCAGGAAGGCTGCGTGCCCCCAGCATCCCAGCCCTGAGGGCTTCTAGCAGCCTCCAACAGGGTCAGAGCCCATCCAAAGGGGTTCCTAAAAGTTTGGCTGCAGAAACTCTATCAAATCTGGGATTTCTGGGGTATTTTTCACCGTGTGGGAACCCTCATTTTCACGGGACCCAAACGCACTTGTGCATGCTGCAGCAAGAGGCTCAGGCAGCACGAGGCGTTTGCTTGTGCAATGGCCAAAGTGCAGGGAAATGTCGGAGGTGGCTGAGCTCCGAGGCAGCCCCGAGGAGCGCGGTGAGGTGGGTGCTGCTGCAGGGCAGAGGCTGGGGGGGTCGGGGTGCTGGGGAGCTGCTCCACGTGGCACTGAGTGCTGGGATGGATGTCACCCTGAGCTTCTTGTGCGTTTGTGGAGCCAAAATTAAATCCTGTTCATTAAGAAGAGCAAAGCAAGCAACCTGCATGAGGACACAGCGCATGGTGATGGCAGTGGGTGAGCATGGCTCTGCCCACTCCCGGCCACCAAAACCCTCCCAGAGCCGTGCCCGTCCCCAGCAGGAGCCCGATGTCCCCCGAGGACAGGCAGCTGTCACCGTGCCGCAGCTCCCCCAGCTCCCAGGGCTCCGCATCTGGGGCCGGGAGGATGAAGTCAGCCCCGGAGCCGCTGCGGGCTGGAAGTGATTTCACCGAGCTGCAATGCAGATGGATTAATTCCAGTGCTGCAAAGTCAACATGGTCGAACACTGGCTACATCACAGTCTTCATTACTGTGGTCTGGATCGGGTTTTGATGAAGTAATTTCCCTTGAGTTTAGCACTTAGAAAACATATAGGACGTCCTGCTTGGGTTTGCCTGGAGAGCAGCCCCCTGCCCCCATCCCAAATGGGCCTTTATCAGTTGCACATGGACCCCTGCGATCTGGAGGGCTTCAAACGAGCCCAATCTGCTCTGTGGCACACGGTGCCCAAACAGCACCGAGCACGGGATGGGTGTTACTGACAGCAAGCACTAGAGCAGGGGGGACCAGCACTCCCCATCCTCACCAGGGCTTCTGTCCCCAGAGCCACCCCCAGGAGTGTAGAGGGGACCTGGGGGGACTGGGCTGTCACCCAGCCAGGCTCGGCCCAGGGATGCCGGTGCTAATCATCCTGCTTGATTTCCAGTTTCTGATGCTTGAAGAGAGCCCTTCACGCAGAGGAGATGTTGATTTTGTAATTTTTTTTTCTTAGCTACAAACTGTAATCAAACACTTGTCATGTGCAATTTGCGTCCCTGGGAAATGATCCTGGAAATGTGAGCTGGGTCCTGGGCACCGGGCTCCCATGGCACCTCCTGCAGAGCATCCCTGCCTCCTTCCTTGGGTACCTCTCAGCAAAAGGTGCTTTTAAGGGACAGCCATGGGGTGTCCCTGATACTGGGGACAGAGCCCTCCTCCCATCGCAGCGTGATGCTGGAGGTCAGCACCCAGCTCTTGGATGAGCTCCCGGTTCCCCCTGGCTTCCTGAGGACACTTCGAGTGTTATAAATACCTATTGTGGGGTGGTGACAACAAACACGCCTATGGAAATACTGAAAGAGCAGGAAAATGCTGAAATAGGGATGGGGAAAAAGCATCCGGATATAATCACCTGCTCAGCAGTGAACGACAATTTATAGGGTTAAGGGGAGCAAAGCCAGGTGATCTGCACAACAGCGGTGTGAAGGACCCAGTGCCATTCTTCACGAGTATTTACCCGCACCAACAATGCTTTGGGGAGGGGAAGGACGGAGGATGGACGGATGATGGACGGATGATGGATGGATGGGGACAGCGGAGCCCGGAGCACCCCGGCCGCCGGCTGCCACCTGGAGGCCGGAGCCTGGAAAGAGCATTTCCTGAGCGAGAAGATTGGTTTGCTACCCCCCGACATTGTGCATACACCATGCGTGTTCTGGATGCAGCCCCTCGCACCCCAGCTGCTCTCCTGGTCGGCTCTGCTCGGTTTATCCTCCACCGCTGGACAAAAAGACTTTTCTCCCTGTTTTCTTTTGCGGGCGCTCCCTGGAGTGATAACGTGGAATTTCCTCTGAAACTCGAGCAGAGGGAAGGAAATTAATTTTCTCTCTCTCTCCCTCCTTTTTTTATTTTTTTTTCTTTTTTTCCCTTTGGTAAAGAAATTATTTCAAATGCCTGAGAAGTGCCTCAGGGAGCAGATCTGCTCGTTTCGAGTTTAAACGCAGCGGGGCTCGGTAACGCCATCCCGCTTTTACATGGGGCCGGGGTGCCAACGCTGTCCCTGGGGTCTGCAGAGGAGGGAGAGCTTTTCTGGTGCGAGGCAGCGAGCGCAGCCCCGGGGCTGTGGTTGGGTTTTGGTGTTTGTCTGGGATTGGGCCGTGCTGAGGCTGCAGTGGTCGCAGAACCCCAGAGCTGGGGACAGCAGGGTCTGCGCTGGAAGGTTTCATTGGGAAACGTGGGGAGCAGTTAATGTTCCTGAAGCATAGATGGGAAACGTTTGCCTCTAAGAGCTGCTGGCTGCGTAGATCTGCTTTACTCCAGTGATGATTTAATTTATGTTTCATAAAGCAGTCAATAATAGGATGCTATTTGATTTATGAAATCAAGCGTTATAAACCATATCCTAGAAAATCACAGGGGGGAAAAAATGCATTCCTGATGCGACTCCCAAAGTGTTTTAGTGCCTCTGCAAGCAGTGGGCGCTCACGGATGGGGACATGGATCCCCCACGCTGATAATGAATGGGACATGGCACCGGTGGGATGTGGTGATGGGCAGGGCTGGTGCCTCAGCGCTTTCTGTGCGTTAATTCCAAAGCGTTATTCCCCGTTTGGCTCTATGTACACCGTTCAGCTTAATTTAAGACAAAGGGAGGAAATGGGTGTATGGATCAGCGACCAAGAGCCTGACCTGGAACTGTCCGAGGCGAAGGCAGCTGCAACTTCTGTTCTTTTTTTTTTTTACGTTAATCTTCATCATTCTGATAAAAATGTTTTGTTCATCCAACCACCCATTTTGGGTCGTATTCACCCAGCATCAGCCCCCATCCCTCCGTCGTGCTCTGGGCTGTGGCAGCGGCGGTCTCTGAGGGCATTGCTTCTCTGACCCAACGGGTTGATTGGATTTCCCAAAAACTCCTGAACCTCCATGGAAGCAGAGTGAGGAAAGCTGACACGGGGAGCACAGATCTGCAAAGGTGCTGTCCCCCTCCTGGCTTTCCTTGTCAATCACCATCCCTGCCAAGTAAGTCTGAAGAATTATTTTTTTTCCCCTATATTTTTTTTTTAAAAAAAGTACTGCTGCAATTTACCCCAAAACCCAAGGAAGCAGCCCAATTTGGAGAAATTGGTCCTACTCCTTATTCACGCTGTGTATTTATTTTACCATAGCTATTGGTAACCAACCCAATGGTGGGAAGGGCTGGGTGCAGACAAATGATTTTCTAACGTGGCCGCTGGATGCCTGCATGGGATTGGGATGCAGGGAAGCTCAATAGCTGCGGTCCATAGGAATTGTCAGGACGTGCAGGATGCAGGGCCCGCTCGCTTACCTTGGCTTCGTTCCCTGCTGAAGAGGTTGATCCTTCTGTGGCCTTTCACAGTGCCATGGTTTTTAATTTTTTAGCCCTGAGAAGAGTAACTCTAGACAGAGCGAAATTTTCCAGTCGTAGATCCCCCGGCTGCCCCACAGCAGCCTCACTGTTATTTTTACCCAACAATGAAATATTTAAGACCCATGAGAACAGAACACCCACCTCTGCCGGGATCCCAAAATACCATTTCCCAGACCCCAGTGCTGCAAGGACGGCCCCAAAACCTGAGGTGGTGATGCAAACCCTTCTGCAGAGAGAACCCGGGACCACAGCACGGGCTGCCCATAAGGGAAGCAGGGTTCCCTCTCCACGAGCAGAAGCGATTATTTCAGATTTCTGCTACGTGAGCTATGCTACTCTTTGTTGATACGTGCTTTTGGCATCAGGAAAACAAGGAAACCAGCTTGGAAAATATTAACTAAATGGAAACCAAGATCGTCAAGTGTTTTGCTCTGGCTGGCTTTCGCTTTTCCCCTTTGAGCGTCGCAGGAGCGGGACCTTGAGCCAGTTGAAGGCAATTTAACCTAAGGGGCTTCCCACGGGAGGAAGAGCTCTGGAGGCACGCCGAGCCCCGCAGCTGCGGGATGCTGCCCAGGGGCGCGGTGCAGATGTTCCCAGATGTGCCACAGACACCAGGCACGGGCCGGCAGGGTCATGTTCTCCCTCGGTTATTAAGGGAATTTTAATACCACCGGCGTGTATTTTGGACAGGTTTGGGCAATTTGAGAAGTAATGGAAATTTAGCACTGCGTGGCCCTGGGGAAGAGCAAATTCCAAAAGGAAGCCAGGAGCAATGGGAAGCGCGGTGTGTGGAGCCGGCTCTGCTCAGCACCACTTGGGATCCTTCTGCTAGCTGGGATTTTTAGAAATTCTTTGGCTTTGACAACACCCAGGGTGACACCTCTCACTCTGGAGCATTTTCTCCCCCAAACATCCTCCAAGTGGAGGCCAACCACTCGTTTCCCCTCAGCTCTCGACCCAGTGAGCGCTTACAGCCCGCTTTGCATCCTGAGAACTCACCAACAAATTGCTTCCACACCCCAGCACAGCTTCAAAAATCGTGCAGTACAAGGGTTAACCAACTTAAACGTTTAAAGAGTCATGAAATGGACTGTTTCCGCTTCCCATCTGGCTTTTATCAATTCTAAGTCGGTTTCAGAAGTACAGCTACACAATCAAAACACACAATCTCCCTAGTCAGATAATTCAATTTTATAAATGAATTACTTATGTGCCTATAAGTAAATACATTCCTATGCAGGGAGATATTGACTGCTGTCAATGAAATAATGAGGTCCAGGGGAAGCGGCCGTGGCCCCTTGGGGGTGTCCTGCGGTGCCCTGGGACCCATGGAGGCCCCAGGATGGGGAGATGGGGAGGAGAGAAGGGGCTGCCCATGGCAGGGTCACCTCGAGCCACCCCTGGGACCACGGCGTGGCCATGAGTGATGTTATGGGTGGGAAATGGGATGGACTCGGCGGTGAGTTTGTGCCTCGTAGAATTGTGTGTGGTGGTGATGGGTTGGTGGTTGGACTTGGTGATCTTAGAGGTCTTTTCCAACCTTAATGGTTCTATGATTCTAATGTCCAGGGGGAAAAATCCTAGAGGTTGGGAAGGGGCACAGGACCCTGCCCGGGGGTGCAGAAGGTCCCAACCTCCCCATGCAGATGGATCCGCTCCCCTCACAGCTTCTCCCTGTTCCTAATGGGATGCTGAAAGCTACCCTCAATCCTATCCGGCCTCACGCAAGAAGACCCAATACTGCAGGAGATGGCTTTGCAGCTATTGCATTTTGGTCTTTTTATTTAATGTGGGTCTTGTCCAAGTGCAGGCAAGGACATGGAGGTGTGAAGACCCATGGTACTGAGCTTCCCCCAGGACCAGGAGCTCTGCAACCTCTGGTGGCCGCGCACAGCGGGCACATCTCGGCCATGTGGGCTCTGCTTCCTCCTGCTCCCATTGCTCCATTTAACAATGAGCTCAAGGTACCCAGAGCCACTATCAGGACAGCAGCCCTGGGCTTTATCTTGTCTCTTTGACATCCATTTAATAGCAGCCAAGACAAATTCCAAATAAAACAGCGTTAAGTTGCTTGAGCATAGCTGGACCGGCTGCCGAGAGCTCACAGCGTTTCCCACCCTCGGCACCCATCTCCTTGCCCTAATCTCTCACTTTTTCAGTGGTTTCCTTTTTCTGTAGCAGGGGTTTGACAGAACCTGAGCAGTGCTGGTGGACGGGGCTGCTCTGCTGGAGCTCAGCATCGTTGGCTGCCAGGGTTTCATCCACGTCACACATATTTGAAGCTCGTACCAGGCAAAGTGAAATAAAAACTGAATATTGCAGGTTTGAAGGGAAAACCAGAAGGCTTTCTGTGATCAAGGCAGCAAGATCTTTCTTGTTATGTCTTAAACAACCCTTGAGGCTCTCAGGAAAGTGCAAAAAGCTCCTCCCTTGATTAAGAATTACACCGACTTGCAGCTAAATAGTCATAATCCTTGCAGACCCCCTGCAATGTCTCTTATCTCATCTCCTGTGTTTGGAAGCATGGTGCTCGCCTTGCCCCATCCTCTGCTCCCTTCTCCAGCAGCACGCTCCTGCCAGCAGCCTCTGGGAGGTTTTGCTCCACGCAATTTGGCTCAAGGATGTCCAGGGCGAGCTGACCTTGCTGCTGCTGCCCTCCTCGTGCCTTCCCTCCGAGCAAATCCGGCCCCTTTCTGCATAATGGTGCCATAGATCTTCCTTGCTGAAGGGGATTCAGAGCAAGGGGAGCGTTTGCTCCCTTCTGCTGCGAGTCAATTGCTAAATAAATACAGTGTTGAAAGCCTGCAGAAATGCAGAGACAGCTCTTCAAAAGGAAAATTTTAGGGGGTACAAATTGTAACCACCAAATCTGCATTCGCATTTTGCATCTGCAGATAATTGTAAGCATCTGCGGGGCTGAGCGAGTGGGGATGGGGCAGGCGAGGGGGAAACCCCGCTCTGGTTCATGGGGAGGGAGCGGGGCTGTGGGTTGGGCTGCTGCAGCCTGCAGCCTGAGTGCTTCACTGCACGGGGTGATGGGATGGGTGAGATAACAATACAAAATAATGTTTAGGTTTAAATGTAAGCTCCAGGTGTGCTTAAATCTGAAACAGCCTCACAGCATTTCAATGGGACGTGGCTCAGGGGGTGTGGTGGGGATGGGTTGGTGGCTGGGCTTGGTGACCTTGGAGCTCTTTTCCAACCTTTATGACTCTGTGATTCTGTTTCCCACTCTCACCCTTTCCCTAGAGGGAACCAACCTGCCAGATGATGCAGAAGTCTGGGCATGGCTTCTGCACCCTGACCCCAGAAATGCTGAGCAAGCCAGGTCTGCCCCCTCTTCTGTTCCTTCTTCTGAGCAGGCGAAACATCTTTGGTGCTCAAAAGCTATTTTTACACTTGAGAAGTTCTCAGGGCGCTGACAGCTGCCAGGCACTTCTGCAGCCTTGACAGCCTTGGAGGGTAACGTGCATGTTTTGGCACTCAGCGTTAGAAGGGAACTGCAGCAAGCTCTTGCCAGCACCCCACTGCAGGACACCTTTGAAGGCTTTTCCCTTTCAGCCTCGTGTTGGTGCAGCACGGCACCGTCGGGCACTGCCCGAACTGCGGCTCCCGAGCAATCAGCTCAGGGGTTCAGGAGGTCCTTGTTTTCAGGGGGGGAAGTGCTTTAATCAAGATTAATTTTTTCCAGTTTTCAGTAATCGGAGCTCTTCCTGAGTTTTCCTCAGCTCTCCTTTAGAATGAAATTATCAAATTTCCATGGCAATTAAAGCAGAAAGCTGAAGGCAGGCGGATCGCTCTGTACAGTGGATGATGGGGAACAAGTGAACAGAGGCTGGGAGAAGGATAGAGGATTTTCATGGCCGTGCTGTGCCCCTGCAGGGCCAGCCAGCAAAGCCTTGCAACGAGCTGCAAGCTGCTGCAGCATTGCTTGCCTTTGCCTCAATGCAAAACACAGAGCGTGCAATGAGGGGGAGAGCAAAAGGGCAGAGCTGTGGTGCTGGCCGGTCCTGAGGGAAGCAGATGCTTGGTGGTTGGTGCACGTGTGCTGGAGTTTGGAGCAGCTGCTCCTGCAGAGCTGCCCCATGGACTTAGTGAAGGGATGTCTCTGTTCTGTGCTCTGCAGTTCCTGGGTCCCTCTGTTATTAGCAAAATCACAGCCAGGGGTTGTGCAATAGCTCGGGAGTCCCAGGAGTATTTCAGTGCAATTCCGCAACCCCTGTCCTTTCCCATTCCTCCCCAGCCCCCATGTACTCCACATCAGAGCTCCCTGCCTCGGCTGGCACACGTTCCAGCACTGAGCTCCTCATGCTCTCCATCCACTCTCCTTTGTCTCACTCCTAAAATTTAGTGCAGACTTTAATTAAATTCCCCCTTGAGACCAGTGAGCTTTCAGCTGCAGTGTCCTCCCCCAGGGATGCGCTTCCCCCACCCTGGGCAGCTCAGAGCACTGCTGAGGTTGGGGGCATTGCTGGAGGCCCAGAGCAGGGTGTGCAGAGATGTCCCCTCCGTTCTGCATGGGAAGAGCCACGTCCCAGGGTGTGGGTGTCCTCACAGCCTGTGCCAGCCCTGAGTGAGCTGCTTCCATCAGTGAGTTAAGTACACAGTGGAAAAGAGCAGAAAGCCACTAAATCCTGACATTTGCCCCTTCTCAGCATGCATCGGCGCTGGCTTATCCCTTCGAGCTTTCCAGAAATAGCCGGGGCTCTGCACAGCGCGAGGACAAGCGCAGTTCAGCCCCGGCTTTGGGGAGAGGTGGGGACCAAAGGGGAAATCCCAGCAGCTGGGCTGACCCTGATCTGCTGGGAAATGAGTGTTTGCCTGACCTGCCCACCCCTCTGTGCCATGCCTGTGTATTATGTGTGTATGTATTCATTTCTTCTTGCAGACATTCACTTCACAGAATGAAAGAATCATAGGATAACAGAATCACAGAATCACAGCCTGGCTGGGTTGAAAAGGACATTAAAGCTCATCCAGTTCCAACTCCTGTACCAGGGCTGGGTGCCCCCAGCTCAGGCTGCCCAGGGTCCATCCATGGCCTTGGGCACCTCCAGGGATGGAGCACCCACAGCATCCACAGCTCCTGGCACCCGCAGTGCCAGAGCCTCACCACCCTCTGCGTGAAGAATTTCCTGCTAACATCCAACCTAAATCTCCTCTCTTCAAAAGTTTAAAGGTGTTGGTCCCTGTTATTTCTTCATTCATCTGCTCATTTCATCCTCAGGGCTCCCTTTGCCCCCTGCTCCCACCCCTGGTACCATTTCTGAGCGTGCTTCAAGCGAAGGCAGTGGTGCATGGTCACCGACCCCATGTCCTCGAGCACCCAGGGAAGACCCCGGAGACATTTCACTGAAACTTGGATGGAATCATGGAAAATCTGGGAGTGTTGCTTCACACCAAGCCTCATGGTTTTTTTTATAGTTCACCAGATTTTGGAATAAGTGGCCGAATGTGCAGGCTGCACCCACAGCCCGGTGCCATGCCATCGACAGCTACACAGTGGCTGATGGCATTGCAGTGCTCTCATGGAAACCTCACCCAGCCAATGGGGCATCCAGCCAATGGGACATCCAAGGAATGGGACATCATCCAGTCAATGGGCCATCCAATCAACGAGACATCATCCAACCAATGGGACATCCAGCCAATCAAAGAGACATCATCCAACCAATGGGACATCCAGCCAATCAACAAGACATCATCCAAGCAATGGGGCATCCAATCAATGAGACATCATCCAAGGAATGGGGCATCCAAGCAATGGGACATCCAACCAATGGGGCATCCAAGCAATGGGATTTCTTCCTTCACAAGAACTATGGAGCCAGAGCTTTATCATGGAAAGTCACGGGGGTTTTCCTAAAGAAGACGAAGTTTATAGAAATGAATATTACAGCGTTGTTTCCAAGCTTATTAGCTGTGTCATACTGTTATTGCCTCCAGTCATTTTTTTCAGAAAACAAACAGCGAATATTTGTCAATCTCAGTATTAAACTATAGTGGCAGCAAACTTAATCTGGTGTTAATTAGGCTTGTGGAAAACTAAATCAAGCACCAGAAACCACAGATTATTTTAGGCTTCCCCTAGCATAAACACAAAGGCTTGAGGATCCATAACATATTATTTTTGTTGACAGTTTTCCACTTTTCCCCCAATTTATTTCATGGATCCGATAGGCTGCTCCTTGATTGCTTTTAGCTCTGTCTTCTTTTGGCCTCAGTGTGGCAGTTTGTTAATCCTTCCTATTTTTGTGCATTTAAGCAGGATTACAAACTTCAAATACGCTGTAAAAGGAACCTGTATACAATCCTTCAAAACCACTTAAGTGGGCCAACGACAGAGGTACCAGCCTTGCAAGCAAACACAGAACACTGCGGAAATCATCCCCGGTGTTTATTTATGAGCCATTTTTAATTACTCAGCGGGAATGAATGAAAGAACTCCAAAATGGGAAGCGACAGAGGGCTTTGCATTGAGTTACAGCTCGTGGAGAACAAGGGAGCGATCACCGTGCTTTCAAGTCGGGACAGTCAGTGTAAAATTAGGCCCTGCTGGTTTATTGACAACCTAATAAAATAAAACTGCAAGCTATATTTCAAATAACACAAGGGTCTCTCTAAAGGCTCCATGCAGTGTAGAGGAATAGCAGAAATCTTCACGTGGGAAACAGCAGGGCAGAAAGACTGTCCATGAGCAGGACGATGAATTCAGCGCCATGAGGATGAGGATGCTCTGCTCTTGGGATGCTCTGAGCAGGGAGCCCGTGGGAGCTGGAAGCTGTGTGCAGAGCTCTGGACCCACATGGGATGGGCACCATGGGGCTCTGGAGGGCTGCGCAGGGACAGAGCCATCGGTGGCTTTGTCACTGAGCCACCAGGAGGCTGGGGCTAACCCAGACTGTTTCCAGGTCTCAGCCTCAAGAGCAGCCCTTGGGCTGTGATTCCTTGCAGGTGTCACCCATGGCAGGGCAAGGTTTCTCCTGGGAACTGTCCCTAGCACAGCATTTTCACATAAATGCAAAATAATCAGCGGTTAACAAGGGACTGATGAGTGAATGGCCACTAATAACTAAAAGAGAAAAAGCAGGTGGAGGGGACAGCCTCCTAAAAGCTCAGCTCAGAGGATGAGCGTTTTTGTTATCACTTCCAAATAAATGCAGCTGTGGGGATACCCTTAAAGCCAGCCCCAAAGCAAGGAGTCAGCACTGTGGCTCTGTGCTGGAAGGGTTTTCCTGCAAGGCTGGAGGAAAAATGAGGTCAGAGCAGAGGGAAACAGCAGCACTACCCCAAGAAGCACAGCCAGGAAGCCAGGTGATGGGGGCATGTGGCTATTTATCATCTTTAAAGGCTTTTAAGCAATGGGCTGTTTATTTTATGGGCTGGGGAAAGTGAGGGGTCCCCACGCTTCCCTTGGGCACTCCTGAAATCTCAGGGTTCTGCACCTCAGCAGCTGGAGCAGGAGCAGCCCCCTGGGGCACCTGCTGGGGAGGGGGGGGAGATATCCCTGCAAGCAGCGCCAGGGGGGAGCAGCTGCTGCAACTGCCTGGAAGCTGCCCAGGGTGATGCATGAAGCGATCTCTGAAGTGGAGGCACGTGTCTGTGGTGTGTTCACTTGTCTGTAGGGCAACTGCATGGAAAATACTGAGTTCTGCTTGGTGTATCTTTAGGAAATGTATATGGAGAAGGAGAAATGCTGTGATGCCATAGGTTTAGCTAAAAGTGTTTTATCTGCAGCTCCCGCAAGCAAGCCCTGTGCAGAGCAGCTGGTGCCATGGGCTCACAGCTGGGAGCTGCAAGGGCTGAGGGCTCTGCTCCAAACCCACTGCAAAGCAGCAGCACCAAATCCCTTTTAATGCAGCTGAAGGGCTGTGGGGGAGCAGGGGGTCCCTCTCTGCCCCCTCCATGGCACAATGTGATTTGTCCCAGCTTCACACACTGCAGGTGCTCTGTGTCCAGGGCGTGGGGCCGCTTTGTCCCTCCTGTCCTTTCCAGCAGCGTGGCTCACCCCTACATCTGCAGGAAGAAAAGAGATTTTTCTCCTATTGCCAGAGCCCTCTGTTCTCGCTGTAAGCACCCTGCATCCAGGCACCACCAGCACAGGCCTCCCTTTTCCCAGTGCTCATTCCTCCTGGAGTTTCTGTTCCAACACAAGTCAATATTAGCTGCTTGAGAAAGCTCATCCCGATAAACGAATGCGCCGTTCTGATTTTCAAGCTGATTTGCATTCATTTTGAAAGTAAGATTCTTTGTTCCCACCTCTGTCCAGGAAAAACTGAAGTCATGTGAGAGCAAGCCCTGCGTTCCTGGCCTTGATCGCTTGGCACGCTCCGAGCCAAAGTCCTCAAAGCAAATATTTCCTATGAGGATCATTAAGGGTGCGACCAACATGCAAGGAGCAGCAACAGGAAAATACTGCCTGAAACCTAATTCCACATCATGTCGTGTTCATTTGTTGCTTGAAATCGTAGCTGGAGCAGGGAAAAACACAGAAAGGCATGGAGCAGAGAGATGCTTCAGTTTGTGAAATGCCTCTGGTGCAGTGCGAGTGCCCCCAAACTGCAGAATTCCCCATGTGCTCAGCAAAGGCAGCGGCTGCTGGCAGCGTGCTCCTTCTGGTGGGCATGGCAGGAAGGAGGGGAAGCTCTCTGGCTCTGGCATGGTGCAAACCAGCTTTGTTTTGCATTATATTTACCAAAAAAAAGAAAAGAAGATGCATGGTGGTGTGGTGCTGGCAGAAGGACAATAAGGTGGCAGCTCCTCTTCCCCCCAGCAGAAAGCTGAAGGCAGCACTGCCCAGCTCCTGGCCCGAGCTCTGAGGAAGAGGATTTAGGGAATGACGCAGAGTTTGGGAGCTGAGAGTGCTGGCAGGACCTGTGGGTACCAGGCAGAACGCTGTGCAGGGGGATGGCAGGGAGCTGCGTTTCCTTTCTGCTTTCCGACCAAACCCGGCCCACTGGGGCATCCCATGAGTGAGATCGGCCACTGTGGGGCTCTCCCTGGCCTTAAATGGAACTTCTGTCCCGGAGCCAGCAGCTCCTGATCTTGCCCTCAATATTTATTTCCCCAGAAGTGAACTTCGCCTGCTTTGCCACGAGATGGAGCCTCGAGGTTAAGCTCTTCTTTGAGGGTCCAGGGCTGCTTCAGAAAATGAAGCTGCTTTTAGGGATGCACGTGTTTAATTTTCTCAAATGATTATCTGTGCTTTTTTATTATGAATCACATTTTCATCATCCCTTATTAGTCAGCTATGAGGAAGCTGTGAAGCTCTGCCCAGACAGGTGCTGCTCTGGCTCAGCTCGGAGGAGGAGGAGGCTGAACAAAGCTGCTTTTCTTCCTTGAGAAATCCTGCTGGGGTGCTGCAGGGACACGGGGGCAGAACGAGGGGCACGTTGTGGGAAAGCTGGGGTCTGAATGGGGAACACGAGAGATCTGGATGGCAGCAGGCTTTGCTTCTCTCAAGGTCATCTTCTGGTTAAATTCTACTTCTGGGAAAAACAGCCCTAGTTAGGCATCCTGCTGTTACTTCTGAAGGGCAGTGGAAGAGGATGGTTGAAGAGCTGTTCCTGAGCTCTGCTACCTGGCACTGCAGAGTGCTTGGGCACAGCACGGCCCCTGCCTGCCCGCTGCTCCTCCATCTGCCCTCCCCGACCCCTGCCAACAGCACGTCCCTGAGCACCCAGAAATGGTGTTTCTCTTTTGATTTCACTTCCCCTCAGCCCTGAGGGACTGAAGTTTTCGTTTTGAGCTGTTTCTGTCTTTGGGTTTTTTCTTGGAAAAACTGGGAAAAGCAATGTGGTCTGGGTTTTCCTCTGACAGCACTCGGGCTCTGGAGAAGCCACCGGTGGGATGGGTCCTGCGGCTGCGGGGAGGAACCATCTCCTGCATCGGGGCCACTGCTGCACCCCACCCTGCTGGGACTCAGGCTAGGAGGGGAGGAGAAGGAGCAGAAGCTTGAATGCAATTCCATATTTGCCAGAAGGCAGGGGCTGATAAGGGTGGCTGGGCTCTCTGGGTGTCTCTTTACAGTGACAAGGAAATGGCTTGGTGCAGCGAGGGGAAGGCAGCAACCTCACCTGGCCAGCATTCCAGCTGCCTCTGCCCTGCGTGGGCAGCCCTGCCCTGGGAAGCCCTTTTCTGTTCAGACAGAAAGGCAACGCCCTTCTGTGTGCTGCCTTGTACCAGCTCCTTCCTACCATGGATATATTTATATACTGTATATGCAGTAGAGAGCACCAGATCCCTGGAACATTTATCTGCTTGAAGAGATAAATACACACTGCAGGAACTCAGCACACCGATTTATAGCATCTTTTGTAAACTGTGTCTTTCTGCTTTGGGGGTTCCTGTTCAGAACATACAGGCAGGAGGCAGTGCCTGCAGCAGCCGATTGCAGCAGCTGGGTTGTGAGTGCTGGGCTCACAGCAAAGAGGAGCAGAGGGGCAGCACCCATGGGTTCATGATGTGTTTGTAGCCCATGAGCAGACACACACATTTATTGCTGCTGACTTGGCTGCAGATTCTCTCTTGCTGGAGCCAAATCTTCATTTTCAGGTGTTATAAACAATTTATTTGTTTTCTGTCTGCGAGTGTTGGTGCTTCCTCTGTAAGACACAGACTCAAGGAGACATTGGTGTGCTCAATGTAAGCAGGGCTCCAAAACCATCCTCAGCCCAGCGCTGCCTGGTGGCTGCAGTGCTTTGCAGAGGATCAGAACAGGCATGTGAGGGGCAGATGTGTTCAAACGGCACTGGATTTTGTGTTTTAGCACGAGCTCCCTCCCCAACTCCTCCTTCCCCCCGCGCTGCTCAGCACAGCTGTCCCACCCCTGCCACTTGTTCTTCCCCCCCACAGCACTTTCCAGCCCCTCCTTCGTGCTGATCAGGGTGATTAAAACACGGTGAGCAACATCACTATGAACACAAGGATCTGTGCGATATCGTCACTGGAGTGACCGCTTGCACTGTCCGTGTGATGGAAACCAGGGCCGAGGCTGCTCCTTACCCTTCTGGTACAGTAATTGAACTGAAACTGCCCTCAGTTAATAATAATTTCCAATAATTCTTGAAATGAACCAGATGCAGTTCTGCTAATTAAGGTGAAAAAGCTCATCCAAATAACTGCAGCAATGTCCTCAGAAAGCAGCTGCAAAGACACTTCTGTTGGTTACATTCTGCGTAAGTATTACTCCCAATAGGTTGTACAGGATGTAAGTGGGAGAATTTCTAATGTTCTCATTAATTTCAGTGGCAACTTCTTGTATCAGAAAACACCATCTATTGAAAGGAGCCAAATTTCAGGAGAGCATGACAGAGTTAAATTTGGATTCAAGACAGCATCATCTCCAGGCCTCTGGCAAATGACACAGGGTAAGCGGGACACAGCAGGGGAGATTGTGTCCTTCACTAATGGGAATATTCACTTGGGAAGAAGTAGGAGAAAATAACCTAGAAATAAGGTCATTGCTCTCCAGACAGCCCCCTGGGAAACCCAAGCAGTGCTGAGACTGAACTAGTTTTCCTGTTGAGCATGGCAGGCATGTGGATGCCTCATCGTGGGGAAGCAAGAGCAGCCCTAATGCAGGCTTTGGAAAATACTAAAAACCCCAAGAGACCGTGAATAGACTTTAGCCCTTTGGGCAAATGATCCCATGTGAATTCCCAGCACGTGAATTCCAAGAGGATTGCTGCATGAAGCTGGGATCCTAGTTTATGTGGATCCTAGTTTATGGGAGCGTTACCAAAGAATAAAACATTGCAACATAACTGCTGAGAACTGTGTTTCTCTGTGATGCAATCCTTGAAGAAGGGGAAGGAAGCACGCTGCTGGCTCTGCACGGCTCTTCCTGCAGGGCAGCTGCATTGCCCGCTCCAGGAAACGCAGCACTATGAAACGATTTGCTCTACACAGGGATACTAAAATTTTAAGGAACTGTTAAGTTGTAGAAGGACAGAGATGTGTTTGTTCAGTCACGTGCCTGAAAGCTCTTCACCTTCAGCTGCGTGACAGAAGAACAGCTGGGAGCTAGATACAGGGCAGTGGGAACGTGACCTCCTCCACAGCACTGCAGGCAGAGGCCTGAGCTTACGAAAGGAACAGCCACGGTGTCAAGGAGCAGAGCCCACGCTGCTACGAGAGCAGCCGCAATTCCTCTGCATCCCAAATCCATTCCCACCAGTCCCCAGGGCTCTGGGCGAGCCCACATCCCAACACAGGTCTTGGGGTGTAAACGTTCCAATCAGACCGTAGTAAGCTGTGGGTTTGTTGGTTTGAAGGTTTGGGTTTGTTTGTTGGTCTGGGTTTCTTTGTGGTTTTTGTTGTCGTTGTTTTTTCTGCTTTGTATTGCTAAGCATATGGACCAGAAGTTCATAATATTTTACCTGGGGATCACAGCAGATGCCAGGCTGACCTTGAGCCAATGGCGAGCTCTTGTCTTGAATAAGGAAAACCACACATCAGCCTACAGTAGGATGAGGAAAACTATTATCATCCTCTACTCAGTGAGGCCTGGAGGCCACATCCAGCTTTACCGCAGCCACTGCTGGGC
Source organism: Penelope pileata (assembly GCA_013396635.1). Lineage (NCBI taxonomy): Eukaryota > Metazoa > Chordata > Aves > Galliformes > Cracidae > Penelope > Penelope pileata. The sequence goes on along the minus strand of WBMW01002882.1, from coordinate 250,249 downwards.
CATCCTGCAGGCCAAGGACATAGGGACACCAGAAAGGGCCCCGTGAAGAGTAAGAACAAGGGTCCAGGCCCAGGGCTGATGGAGCTGGCCTCGTCAGCCTGAGGAAGAGCAGGCCAGGGCTGTCCTAAGGGGCTGCCCCAGAGGGCTGAGGGCAGCTGTAGTGTCACCAGAACCGAACTCCGGCCGGTGGGGCCAGGAGGCAGAAACAAGGTGCAATGGACACAACCTGTGCCTTAGAGATCTTGGGAGATGCAGGCTGAACATCGGGAAAATAAAGATCAGTAGGAAGGTGGTGTACTCAGCAAGGCAAGCTGGAGAGTCTCCATCCTTAAAGATTTTCAAGGTTCAGCTATGCAAAACCCCACCGAACACTGGTGGTACTCTTTACTCAAGTGGGAGTTTGGACAAAACATGCAACAGAATTCACCCCCAGCAAATATTTCCATGTTTCTATGATCTTAAATCCAGGCCAATACACGTGCCCTTAGCATTAGTGGGTAAGATTTCAAAATATCTTGAATTGCTTTCAGAACTGGGGAGCTACATACAAAAGTGCAATAGAAGAAATCTACCATTTTTTTTTTAAGGATTTCTTAATTCTATTCCTTCAAAACCTGAATGCTATTCACTCTGCTGTTTGCTGGAGCTCCAACATATTCAAAAATAGCATTGCATGAGGTCCCATCAAAGACTTCTAACATCACCAGGTGTCTCCTCAGCATGAAAACAAATTCTTTGAAGAGATTTCTTGGAACAGGAAAATAAATTACCGCAAGTTATTTCCTGTATCATCATGTGGTATCGTACGAACAGAAAACACTCTGCAGTAAAACCTGTAGTCTGCAAAAATGATGGAGACAGTAGACTTCCTTTCCCTTATAATGAAAAGCCATATTCTCAGAACTAATAAAAAAAAATTATTAGGATCTGTTTTTTCAACATAATATTTCATATAAGCATCAAACTTAGCATGGGTAAGCATGCATTTTTGTATGAGCGTGTGTGACTGTGCTCTGTCCCTTCTTTGTGCTTCTTCCTCTCTGCACTGTAATGAGGAAATTCAAGCTGAGCTTCTCAGCCTGCATCTTACAGAAGGAGCTTTCATCCTCACCCAGGAGCAGACACCACAACCTTGATGAGGCTTTGCCTCTCAGACCTGTGAGTCTCTTTGCTGAGAGATAAAGACCATAACAGGATACCACCATCACCTGTTCTGCTCCTCAACAGAAAATCTCCAGCCCACTACACAACTTCTCCTGCAATCTGCAGAAAAAAAAAGAGCAACAAATCTCTTTAACTGAGAATATCTGTGCTCCAAGCTGCTGTTGGGACAGGTGTTCTGCGGTATTTCTATTTCTGACAGTACAAGCTTCAGGCAGATGAAAAGGAACACCTGTACTCTAAAAAAATGCCCGGGGAAGTAGATGAGGGTGAAGGCAGGTTCATTTTTCATAAGTGCTTCTTTTCTTAAAATTCATATTATTTCATTAGTTAAGAGAAAGAAAAAGCACAGAGCAAGTGACTGCAAAAATTAGCAATGCATTTTTATTCAAAGGCAAGGAGAAGGGAGATTTTGTTGGCATTAATGGACAGGAGGTTGGTAAGTAAGGTGATACAAAAATATTTTGTTCTTTAAAGTTTTTACAAATCAGTTATATTGCTGTAATGTCTAAAATACTTGCAATTCTACAGACAGAAAAGTGACAAAGTGTAGGAAAAGTGTCTCTATAATTACAGCATAACTTTTTTGCTATGTATTCCCAGTTCCAATTTTGATATACCTCTGCATGATTAATGAAACTCTGTTAAAGCTCCTGAAAGATTCACCCGTGATTTTTCATGCCAGCTCCAAAACCACCTCCAGCCTCCAAGTGCCCTGCCCACACTGGGTGCTTGACTACATCACCTTGCAAATAAGAAGAGTCTCCAGCTGGAATGTTGTCTGGCTGTAACTCCTTTATTAATGCCATGTTAACAGGCACAGCTGTTCAACGTGCAAACAGTATGCATGCAACACCCATGGATGGAAGCAATCAGACCAGAACAGAGCTTTTGTTCCCTCGGTTTCTTTCAGAGCTGCTTCTTCACTGAAAGCCTTAATCAATGTTAAGTTGATCATATGCCCCCACAGCAATCATTTGCATGGTTTAGGAGCATCCTGGCTCCAGAGGTACTATTTCCATTATGCCAGACAGGAGCTGCCCCCGTGTGCACGGCCATGTCAACACTTTGCAAAATAAAACTGCACGTAACGAGTCCAACAAGCCGCACCAGTCAGCGCGTGGTTTTGACAGTACGGTGGGGATCTCTGCCAAGGCAGCCCTGCTGACCTGGGAAGATCGTCACACAGCTGCAGTGTGCGTACGGCTCCAGCTTAGCAGCATTTGTAGGCAAGCACTGCGTGCAGTGTCAGAAAACACAGCAAAGCACAGTGCATGCTGTGCTCACCATGAGATGAAGCTCAAACTGAGACTGTTCACGTGTTCAGCCTGTGGTTGCTCTGCTGCTGTTGATGAGCGAGGCTGGACGTTGCTGGACGTTGGTCAGTTCAGCAGAAGATAGTTTCAGCTTTGAGTGTTATTGGTTTTCCTCCAATAAAAGAGATAAGTGATGCTTTTTTAGACCTGGGTCCCTCCTATCTCTCCGGTGGAATTCTGCTCGCTTCACTGCAGCCGCACCAGAGGAGAACGTGGCCCTTTAATCGCTCAGGCTTGCTGATCACTCTGGGTGTGCTGCTTGCTCTGCAGATTTTCTGGAGGACTGGAATTTCTGGTGAAATTCTGCTCTGTGAGGCAACTGCTGTGTGGGCAGCTGGGACCTCAGCAAGGCTCAGCCTGAGCGCAGCCATTTGGGGACACGCTGGTGATGTTGGGTCGGTGTCACCTCTTTGTCCCTGTCTCCTTCAGGCTCACTTTTGTGCTCATCATTTCTGCAGTTTGTCACTACGGAGGAAATGGACTCACAACTTTCTCTCAAATGCAAATAGACTGCTTTGCACTTAACTAATGTTCTCATTAAAGTATTTGGCAATGAGGCAACCAGTAGAAGTGAGTAATGCCTCCTCGTTTTGCCACAGATATTAATCTAACATTGCTGCAACTCTATTGTAAAAAAAGCACTCCAGGCAGTAAGGGAAGTCAGCGGAGCAAGCACAGTAATCACTGTCCAGAAACAGAAACCCTCAGCCAAAGGCCCAAATTCAAGGAAGTCTTAGAAAGAGGGATGAAAAGGACCAGAGTTAAAAATCGGAATGGCAGGCATCTGGATAACTGCAAACAGTCAAAATTAGGGAACATCTCCTTTCATAAATGTGATCACCCTTGCAGTTTCTCTTCTGTTTTTAACAGTCTTACGTGACTTACTTCTTGTTTACTTCTTGTTGCCCTTCTTTCAGTAATTACGCCACTCATTAAAAATTTCAATTGATAGATACAGTGTATATTTAAAACCATTATCAATTACTTGCATTAATTACTGTTTCTCTGTGTGTGCTACGTGGATTTTAGGCTGGGGCTCAACAGTGCAAGGCCAGGTACGTGTATTTAGTAAGGGACAGCCACTGTGCATGTGAACGTGGGTAATGTGCAGTACCAAGCCCATGCAGACGGAACACGCACATCAGTACTTGGCTATGTGCATGGATTCAGGTCTAACAAAAAAACTTAAACACATGCCTAGCATTAAGCTGTGAGTGACCATTGAAATGTAAGGCGTGTGCTTACACGTCTTGCCAGGCTGCAGCCCTCTTGATCACGGTTTTGTTTGAACTAGAACAATACACGTCACTGAAGACGGTGCACACAGACAGCACCTCCCACTTCAAAGTCTGAGAATACCAACTATGTCAAATGCAATACCATACTGTTCCCAAAACGTAAGGAAGCATTCTCCTGGCATACATGAGAAGGAGACAGAATAAACACGAACATATTTTCAAGCTTGTGGGTTTTCAAAAGTACGTCAAAATAGTTTAAAAATTCCTACACGCTGAAGATTAGTTTTAGTGCCACGGCAGGGTTGCTCAGAAAGATGGTTCACGTGACATTACCCACTGAACCAATGACTGGCCCAATAAAAGATGCCACTTCACATTACAATTAATGTATTTAGACTTATCTGGGCTACTTATATCATCACTATCACTAAAATGAGAGGTGTCCACGTCACTTTTAAGAAACATGGTTCGCAGCTCCCCATGAACAGGCTTAAAGGCAGCAGAGTCACTGCCACTAGGGCACAACAGTTTGCCCCTCTTTTTGGCCAAATTCTTCTGGACTCTATTGCAATCTGATCTGTATATTTGTTACTTTTTAGAGCAGTGTTGCTTTAATATTACAAATACCAGAAGGATTAAAAGGATGATTAAGAATACGGTGATTATCTCCTGCCTTTCAAGGTGATAAGATTACCTCAGAATAAATACCAAAAAACCTAAACCCAGGACATTTTAGTAGAAGGAAAAGCGGAGATATTACTGAATTCAAATAAAAAGCGATACTACTTGTTTAGATGTCTTGGAGTTTCCAAGCCTAAACTGGAGCCAACATGTGGGAAAAGTCTGAAAGAAAACTTGGCCAGTACTAAGAGGCTGATACAAAAGCATTTTACAGACAAAATGGTGAAGTCATCCCTGGAGATCTCCAATATTTATTTGGTAGAACAGCCTGATGATTTCATGATGGCAAAAAAAATCAAACTTCTCTATGTCTGTGCATCTCAGGGTGGAATTTGTCTTCCCAGATCTGTTCCTTCAGATTGCAGCTGCTCTACAAAATGCAATCAGACAGTCGCACAAGGTGCTGTATATGGAAGGAGTAGTTACTGACTGGATTGACAAATCTTATGAGAGTTCCAGTTCTGCAAATTCAGACAGTTAAGATAAACCCCCAAAAAACTTTACATTTTTGAATTTTTATCTCAGTACAGTATTTCGAGGTGTGTTCATCCATTGCAGCACATCACAAGACGTAGAGTGAAGCAACCAGGATGTGCAGACACTAGCCTTGGTAAATAACAACGGCCTATGCCAGCCTTATTTCTGTGGTTTTTTTAAGTAAAGGTGTTGGGTAATTGGAAAATAAAGTCAATTTGTTTAAGCACAAAGTAATTATGCTAGATTAAGATACTGAAAACTATTCTGCTTGTCAGCTTGTAGGGCACAGATATTGCATCAGCCATACAGGAAATTTAGGTAATCTCTTTTTAAATCTGTGTTTTAGGGACTATGCTAACAGTATGGCTTGACTCACTTCTAACATGCTAAATCTACTTAGTATGAAAATTAATTTTTAGCTGGCTCCTTGGAAAATGAGGTAAAAGTTTTCTGTTACTAGACAAAGTCAGGTTAAATGGACATAAAAGACTTTGTTCTTCTCTGACTGAAGTCACAGTCAAAATCCTTATTCACATGAAAGCTGGCAATACCAAACTTATGATCCTGAAAGGAAATAACAGTGATATTGCATCTGCAGAATAACAGGGACCTGCTCTGAATGCTGGAATACACTCTGCATTTTGTTTACACCTAGCAGAATTACTTACTGCAATATTTGCACAGTGTTCAGCTCTGTTTAATTACAACTGTCTGCGGGGATGAGTTCAATGGGGCAGGCACCAGATTCAAAACAGATTCCTTTCTAGAGCCGTAAAGTCAAATTCCAGTGAGGCCGACATGGACTTTCATCATATGAACGAGAAGATGGTTTCAGACAGTCTAAAACATGAAGCCTTTCCTTCTCCTCCTCCTTTGGAGACATTGAGTGAATGGTGAAGTTTGTCTGTCTTTGTTTGGCTGCCAAAGTCTCCTTAGCCATATTTCACAAGAGATGGGAGGTGGCTGTTGGTACATTTGACTAAAAATATCCCATCTCGGTGCTGCACTGAGTGCGGCCCAGAGAGACCTCCGCTGCACAGAGATGTGCTCCCAGCAGCAACACCCAGAGCTGGGCCTCGGTGGGGTTACCCACAGGAATCGTGATGGGAGCGGGCCTGGCTGCAGGGAAGGAAACAACAGCGGGAGGAGGGATGGAGGAACGTGCAGCGAGTGCTGAACCCCTGCTGTCCCCTCCCCTCCTGCCGCTGCTGGCCTCCCCCAGGTTTGGGGCCATTTTTAGAGATGCAGTCTTTTAAGGCAGGAACATGGCTCATTGCCTCTGCGTGCAGCCTCAGAGCTGTGTGAACCTGTCAGGGACGACTGTGGGGTTTCTGGAAGCTCCCTGAAAATAAAGGCTGCTGCACTGAGGCCTGTGCTGAGGGCAGGGCATAGAGGACCAGGAAGAGCAGCTGATCAGCACCTAGCTGCTTGAATCACATCTTTGTGTCCTGCAGGGTGCCCTCCTGCCATGTCAGGCCACTGCATTCACATGCATGGCGCGTTCAGTCACCCTCACGGCGCTGACAGCACTCACAAAATGGCGCCCGTGCTTTGTTACACATCTGATTCACTGCCTTCTGAGGGGAGGTAGGAGGATGTTAGGGCCAAAAAGGCCCTTCAGCACACTGACAACGTGCTGCTCACTTCCACAACCCAGAACGCTGGGCACTCGCCCTCCCCACGCTGAGAACACGCAGCGCCCCGCCGCCATGACAGCATCATTGTGAGGCGCCCCCCCGGCAGGGGGCGCCCCCCGGGTTGTTGTCGGTGGGCGGAGCGGAGCGGTGGGGGCGTGCCCAGGCGCGCGGCTCCGCCTCCCCCCGGCCGGAGGCTGCGGAGCGCAGCGGCGGAGCGCAGCGGCGACGCCATGGTGAAGATCGCCTTCAGCTCCCCGTTCGCCCAGAAGGGCGAACCCAAGAAGGACGCGGCCGAGGCGCTGGTGGCCGACAAGGTGCCACGGGGAGCGGGGTGGCGGCGGCGGTAGAGGCCGCGGGGAGGGGGTGAGGGGAAGGAGGAGGCTGAGGGGAGGGAGGAGGTGGGAGCCGCCGCCATCTTCTCGCGGCTGAGGGCTGAGGGAGGGCGGCCCCGCGGCGGCAGCTGCCCGCGGTTGTGCCGCTCGGAAGGCGCCGGGCGGTGCCGAGGCCGCCCGCGGGGGCTGTGGAAGGGAACTCGCGGCGAAGGGCTTTGTTGTTGTAAATAAAACAGCAGCGCTGTGGGCTCGCACTCGGCGGCCTCTCCCCGCTCCCCGCTGCACGAAGGGCCTTCCGCGCCTCAGGGCCCTTCGTGGCCTCCGGGCGACAGGAGGGCGCTCGGGGGGGGGCCGCGCTGCGGCGATTGTGCGGGGGCAGCCGGTGTCGGAGCCCCGTGACCCCCCGGGGGTGGGGGGGTGCTGCGGAGCGCCGTGCGCGGGGGACACCGCGCTGGGGGGTCCCTGCTCCTGCAGGACATCTCGCCCCACTCTCGAGGCAGCTTTTGCTGTGCCCGTTTCTTGCAGTCGCCCTCAGCCACGCAGGTTCGGAGCGTGGTCCTGGTGCTGCTGAACGCCCTCTCCTGTTCCCGTGAGAGCTGCTCTGCTCAGCCCAGAAACAACTTCGGCTGCTGCCTTACACCTGTCGCGGTGTCTGTGTGTGTGTACGTGTGCCTTTTGCTTCTGTAACTCTTCCCTCTGCCTTCAGGGCACGGAGCTGCATGCAGTCAGCAGGCTTAGTGGCTAACCTTGGTTGCAACAGCACACAGAACGTCCGCTGGGAGATCTGCACAAAACGCTCGAGCTTGCAGAGCACTCTCCCTGCAGATCCTTTGGAGCTGACTGTGTCAACAGTGGCTCTTGACCTTGCTGCAGGACACGACTGATGTTTTTCCTCTGTTATTCCTAGTTTTTTTTTTTTTTTTGCTTGTTACTGAAAGCGTAAAATTGCACTTTTTTGCTCCTATTGTTTTTGAGCAGAGGCTGTGTAAGCTACCGGAGCAAACTCTTGGTATTGTGTTTTCTTATCAGCTCTGTCTTCTGAGATTCAGGCTTCCTCCATTGTGTCTTAGTATGAGAAATAGCTTGGCTTTGTTTGAAACAAGCCTTGTGCAAGTGTAGCTACTTCCATGCTGACGTTATGCAAGCGCTGGGATGTCTGAAGGCTGAAACCTGCTGCAGAGTGCTGCCTGCAACTAACGACAGGCTGATGAGTAAGTGACTGAAAGGCTGAAAGGTGGCGGAGAAGATGGCAGAGCCCAAGGAGAACAGAACAAGCAAGTGATCTCAAAACCACGATAGATGGTTTCCGCACAGTTACATATAAATATGGCATCATTCTGACTTGAAACTAGGTTGTTTTGTTGGTTGTTTTTTTTTCATGTTTTTGACAAGCGCTTAACCAGCTGATTGTGGCAGCTTATGTCTTGCTGAACCAACAGTTTTCTGTTTGGAGGATGGGAGAGTGGAATGTAGGAGTGTTGATTTTCACTAAACAGATTGGGTTTTGTTTCTTTGGCTGTGGAGCTGATGTGTTTGACTTCTACACTGACATATCTTGCTGAGCGCGGAAATATGTGCAGCCTCTGTAGTAGAACCGTGGCTTGGTCTGATCACAGGTCACTGGAATGTGTTGTACAGGAGTGCAAGTAAGGGGACTGGGATGAAGAATGGCCCTGGGGGCTGCTGTGCTAAATCCAGGCACTCAGTCGAGGAACAGCACAGAGGAAAGGACTTCTTGCACGCCATCTGAAATCACTGTTTCTTCGTGTCAAAATGAAAGATCAGGTGTTGAAAGTGAGAAGTTAAAAGCCGTAGCCATGAATCACTAAAGGGACATTCTCTACTAAATGTGGATTATCTAAATATCTGTGGGATTTTCTTCCTTTTTAAAGACCTAAAGACGGTGTGTTTGTCCAGGTGAATGTCTTCTCTGAGTGTTTGGTATTTGACAGTGCTTTGGCTCTTCTCTGAACTGGGTTTGTGTGGGCTTTTTGCCTGAAGGTCTAGAAAATCCCCTAAAGACCTGGGTGTTAAAATGTTCCGATATCAGCACTGCGTGCGATCGTATCGCGCGCGAGATCACCGCGTTATGTAACGGTGATCGGCGTTTCCCTTGGCTGCAGTCCTCCTCTGTCTGAGAGCACACCAGGAAAAAACAAGGCACTGAGCTAGAGAGTTTGAGGCTGCTAGGTAAAAAAAGCTTTCCTGGTACTTCGGAAGGCGTATTTTGAAGCTGCAAGGTGGGATGTGCTGCAGGAATTTATTTTTATTCGATGTAATTTGAAGCTGTGCTTGAGTTGATGAGTAGTTCTCCTTCATAATGAGCTTAACCTGTGCGTGTTGTGAGTTCTGAAGCCTGAATGTCAGACTTGCATCAGATGTCTCTTTCCCAATGAAGAGAAGAAATTGCATCTCAGCTTCTTCTGCTAGTCCAGCTCTGTAAGGAGAAGTAGTGCTGTCTTCTTCCCTTTGATAGGGAAAAGGAGTAGAGGAAGTAGGCTGTGGGACCAGGCCTGAAAGCACTGTGTGCCTGAAAATGACCTTGCTCTACAAATCTTGCTTTCCTTGTGCTGTATTGTGGCTGCAGCACTGTGTCTTTTGTTCCAGTTATTTCAATTCCTTATAGCTCAGATAGCCTTTTTCAAATCACTTCAGTTTCTGGACAGAGGTTTGTCTAGGAAGCCTGCTCTAGCTTAGAAAATAACCTCTATTCAGTGCTGCTTGAAAACTGATCCTAATATGATATCGCAGTATTTCGTGGGAGTGTTCTCTTACTATTTGATGCTTCTATTTCATCTGGGTGTATACTGAGAACTGTTGGTCGAAGTGAAGCACTCTTAACTGCTTGCTTTAAACTGAGTGGCTACACCTTCTCAGTTCTCATAATTCTTTGTTTAAAGGATCCTGAAGTTGCCACACAGGGAGGTGAAAACTCATCTGGAAGATGTCTGTTGACTCTGCTGGGTTTGGCATTCATCTTGGCAGGAGTTGTTGTCGGTGGAGCCTGCATCTACAAGTACTTCATGCCTAAGGTAACGTCAAAAGTTTTTTCTCTTTAAACATCACTTAAACAAAAAAGGATAATTATAAACGGGTTACCTCTGGAATGGAAATCCTTTGCCTCGAGACTGCTGTGTCCTTTAAAAGCTCCAGGACTCACAGACTTGCACTTCATTGTAACCTAAGTGTTGGAAAAACATTTTTAAAGCAACATTCACTGCAAACCAAACTCAACTGCTCTTGCTCTTACTTTCAGCATAAGGTGTACCGTGGTGAGATGTGTTACTTTGAGAACGAGAACCGGGATCGTGCTGCAGAACCTTATTTCCTCCCTATTGCTGAAGAAGCTGACATTCGGGAGGACGATAACATCGCCATCATCGATGTGCCCGTTCCAAAATTCTCAGACAGCGATCCAGCCGCGATCGTTCATGACTTTGATAGAGTGAGTACATGTGGAGCAATAAGGAATAGCTGGTCCACTGCTCCCTGGGGAAATGTGGAGGAAGTGGTAGTTATAACAGCGCCGAGGGTTTCACTGGTGAGACCTTTGAAGCTTACGGTCAATGCAGGCGTTTCTTTGGGTATGGGTTTCAGTGTGGGAAATCTGTCCCTTGGAATACAGTGGGCAGGTTGCTTTTTAACTCTGTAGTAGTAAACTGACCTCTGGAAGTGCAGATTGTTATAAGAATATTAGAAAAGTTCACACCCAGACTGAATCATTTCTCTAATAATGTGTGCTATGCAATTCTAAGTATTGTTGCCCATGGCATGTCTGGAAGTGACACTTGCAATTTGGTCAATAATCCTACGTAAACAAAGCTTAGTTGTAATGACTTTGTCTGGAAAGTGGTAATAGCTAAGGTCTTAAACTAGACACTTGTATCAAAGCATTCAGCTCGCTCTGCATGATCGTCAGCAGTTTGAACTTCCTCCTTAGACCTTGCAGAATTGATAATCAAAAGCCACAGTTAACAAACTGAAAACTTTTCTTTTTCCCCAAAAATAGCTTTTGACAGCGTATCTTGACTTGCAACTGGGCAAATGCTACGTGATCCCACTGAACACATCCATTGTTATGCCACCAAGAAATTTGATGGATCTCTTTGCAAAACTGGCGGTACGTGGGGACTTTGTTTAGTTCTGCTGGTGAGATCCTCCTGATAAGAATGCTGGATGTTGCTCCTGAGCTGAAATCTCTTGCTAGAACAGTCCTCTTGCCATCGAAGTACATAATCCCCCTGGCTCAGTCACTGTGCTGAAGTTAAGGCCAGCTGTCAGTGTATATTATGTTGAGCAGATTCATGCATAATGCTCTTACTAATACATAGCTTTATAAAAACAGAAAGCAACTAGTAGCTAAGGTCAAATTTAGCTTTATAAGGGAATTTGAGGAAGCTCTAAGTGTCATTGAAAGCCTAAACCTGAAAGTTACTGCTGAAAAGCTCACTTGCCCTGCAAGAGCTTTAATGAAAAGAACAACTGTTCTTCTGTTTTACTGTCACTGTGGTTATGAGCTCACCGTAAGCATTTTGATTCTTCAGTGACTAAAAGTGATATTCTTCCAGGAAGGTTTAACTTACAGCTCCAGCTGATAGAGCTTGTTACTACTTCCAAATTAAATGCTGAACTGTTGTGTGTCTTATGTACTCTTCAGAAAAGTTATTAATTCCTCTACATCTAGTGCTAAATGCCACCTGATCTCACTTAGATCATTTTGCTTTAAATATCTGTATGTATTTTTTTTTTTAGCTTAAATAAGGCAAACTTTAAGTGTATTCCCTTGCCCCTACTTTCAGGAGTTAATTGTGAGGAGTGGGAGATTAGTCCAATGGCACTATAACCTTTTGGTGAAGACTTAACTTTCGTAGGTTACACTGCTTCATTTTATTAGGTATATATTGCCTCAAACATGAGAGCCTTCATAATACCTCATTTTTTCCTGCTTTAACTGTGAAATTCCTGTTGCATACAAATAAACTTGAAGAGATTCTATTAATGTTTGCTTCATGTGAGGTGAGCAATGCGTAGAACATTTTGAAAGCAAATGTTAACTGTACTTTGCTTGAATGTAACTGCAGCTGTTTGATGTGGCCTTCATCAGTTCTTAACTTCTCTGGTATGCAGCTCTTAAGACTAACATATCTTCAATGTTAAAAAGAAGGAAAGCTGAAATCTAGGGCTTCAAGTCTTTCCAAAGCAAAGAATAAAATGTAGTGATGTTTGTCCACAGTTAGTGTTGTAGTATATTTCAAGGCACTTTCTCTTTTTAGACTGGCTCCTACTTGCCTCAGACTTATCTGGTGCGTGAAGAAATGGTGGTTACAGAGGAGATAGATAATGTCTCTGATCTGGGTATCTTCATTTACCAACTCTGTGTTGGGAAAGAGACCTTCAAACTTCAGCGCAGAGACCAGATAACTGGTAAGTTTCCTTCAGCTAAAAATAAAACCAATACTATTAGCAGAGTAGGGAAAGAGTAAATATCTGTAGCTGTAGTGTTTTTAGACCTGTGGAAGTCTGTGGATGTTCAGCATGACTTCTGAGCTGAGACTGCTGGTAGAACTGGTGTGTGCTTTTTCCCTGCTTTCAACTGTAAATTGGAGTTTCACTCAGATATGGTGAAAGATGATGTCAGTTACAGAGTTAGAACTTATGGCTAAAACAGATTTGAATGTTGCATTCAAGTAATACCTGTTCCATTTTTCTGGTTACAGCCATAGGTTGGTTTGGCCCCAAAGTTCATACAGTCCATCAGATTACTTGAAGCTCTGTAGTTGTGGCTTACTCTTTCACTGTCCTTTCTAAAACTGGGTTACAGGAGCACCAAATTGACAGCATTATCTTCTCATTCACTTGCTCTGAAAAAACTGAACATCTAGATCTGGACATCCCAGGCTTCCTCTCTGAAAGAGGATGAACGCTTCATAGGAACTTCAAAGCTCTGTTACTTCCTTGCTTGTCTCCTCGTGCCACCCCTTGCCCTTTCGTGACAAGGATTGAATTTGGTGTGGCAGTGGTTTGGCATACTGGAAGAAGGTTTGAAGTGCAGAAATATGATGCTATGTTCTCTTGAAGTATTTTGTAGTCTGCTCTCTCACCAAATGCACAGCAAACTGATCCTTTGTCTGTTGCTGCCTTTCAGAATGCAAATGATGGGTTTGTCAGAACTCTCTGCTCTAGTTTTCCTGCCAAACTGTTGGGCAAGATTTTCCTCTCCCCAGTTAAAGCTTGCGGTGTCAGGAGCTACATCTGCTGTTTGTAGAGACTATGTCCTTTTTACTGCAAGATGGAAGGCTCTGTGTATGGAAACGTAACTCAGTGGTACTGAGTAGCAAAAGCCGATGAGGAAACAGTAAAGGTTGCCTTTAAGGGAGGGAGAGGCACGTGTTTCTTAGCTGTTGTGAACACCCTTTTGTGAACAAGTCTGGACTGACTGCTGCTGTGGCTGACACACTGTAGTCTACTGACAGTGCTATGAAGAGTATCTGTGGTATTTCCTTAAAATCATTTTGCTATAGTATGTTTCAGTTCATGTTGCTGACAGCTTCGCTGCACATTAAAAGGCTTCTACACAGTACTTCCACAAAAGGATTCTGGCAATCGGATAATGCTCTCGGTGCCGTTTCTTTCCTGTAACTGACCTTGTTTGTCCTTGGTGGGGGGAGAAAAATCGAGTAAAATGGAAGACTGCTGGTGAGGAGAAAGCTCTTCCCGCCTTGCACGTTAGATTTTTGGACACCTTATAGCATGTACAAAACCAGGCCCACTTAATTGGACTACAGTGGATAAACTCCTGTAACCTCTGTGGAGAAGGGTGTTTATTTAGCTGATGCTGCATTGACTCTCAGATTATTCTAGAGTTCATAGATTGGTTTGCTGGATTGGACTGTCCTTAAGTTCTGAGGCAGTTCCCTAGAGCTGTAAGTGAAAGCATGAGAGACTGGACACGTCATCCTGCCTGTTTAATGTGTATATCCAGTTAGAAAGACGTTGGGAACTTCATAGTGCCTGTACAAGCTAAGATGGAGATGAATTGAAGGACCAGATAGTGGTCTAGCCATGAAGTGTTTATAAAATAAAACAGGGCCCTGCAGTGTTTAGTTTTAGAGAGAATACTCCTAGACTCTTATGGATAGCTCTGAACAATTCTGTGTTTCCTAAACAAGCTGTAAAGCTTTCTTCTCTATTTCTTGTATACTGGCATGCTTTGGTTGATTAGCTTGTCCTTGTTTGCAGAACTACCGTATTCTTATCTCCTATGAAAGATTCACAGCTGATAGAAGCAAACTGTTTGTTTCGGTTCCAGTGCTGGCAGGTCCCAGAATAGAGAGAATCCCTTTAATAGTGCTAGGAAAAAACTCCACTGACATCATCAGCTGTGTGGCAAATCCTCATCTCTCTTCCCAGGTGGATGTTATAGATTTACAGTCTTTGTTAATATGTAGTAGGAGTGGAGAAGAAGTGCTGATAAAGAATTACTGTTTCATCTTTCCTTTTTCCTGCACTTTTTCAGGGTTTTTCAGCTCTTTCCCTGTCATTCCAACCTTTCTTTGTGGTTAGGAAGGGCTATGAGAAATGATAAACAATCTGGTGTTCTCTTCTGATGCTAAAAGTTTTGCAAGCTACTAGGAAAAGATGACGATGCTTTTGCTTGCTTTATTCCCTGTTTATATCTGCCCCCCTCTTAAGTTGTCACTATTTTAAAGATGAGGAAGGGTTCCTGATGGAAAATGAGCCCGTATCCAGCTCAAAAGGCAGCTCTTGGCTGTAGAAATGCTATGCACAGAGTGGTTGTAACTTGTTGCTGTTCATAATGATTTTAAAAGAAAATGTGTAAATGTTTGCTGCAAAGTTACAGATCTCTTGCTTTACTTAGGCTCTCATCTTCTCTCGTCTCCAGGTCTGCAGAAACGTTCAGTGGAGAGCTGTCATTCAATCAGACACTTTGAAAACTCTTTCGTTGTTGAAACAAAGATCTGTCAGCAGTGAAAGGCGTTGGATGGGATGTGACTAGTTCACACCTTCATTGAGAAGTCTGAGCTTTAGCCATCGACTTCTTAAATTAAAATGTGCAGTGATAATCAAAAGCCTTATGCATTTTCTGTGTATTGCTTGTATTTCAAAAGACAGTCACCATTTCAGCTTTCTTTGATCCTTGGTATATCTATTTTTAGTTGTCTCATGTAGAACTTTAATTTGAGTAAGGTTTTTTTTAGAGGGGTAATACCAGTTTATCCATTGAATGTGTGTGATCTAGAGTAACCTGGGAATGGCAGAAAAACATATATATACAAAAATGTTAACCAGGAACTGGTTCTGTTCACCTTAACTTTCACAGAATGATTAATGTATTAATAATCTGTGGTTTGCACACCTCGTGTAGTTCTGTAGAATAATTCTGCACTCAGTCTTCTGGCTAAAAACCTTCTGATGCATATCATTAAAGGTTTATTTTAACATCCATGTGTGAAAGCATGTAAAATCCAACCTCAGTGATCATAAACCTCTAACACTACCCTCTTTCTTTTTGTGCAATTACTGTATTGAATTCGTATGTATATTTGGAACCTGCCCTGAGCTTACATTTAATTCTTCTACCTTTGTTTTTTTTTTGGTATTTAGTTGTTAGATTCAGATGGATTTGATCTTAAAGCTTGTCAGTATTTTGGTTTTGAATTGGTTTATCCTGTAACTTCTTATTTCAAGAATCTGTTCTGGTAATAGCTCACTTGTGAATGTGACTGTAGTTGTAAACTTAAACTACTATGGCTTATACAAACTTTTTAGATCAACTTTTTATGAGCAAGTAGCATTACTGCTGCAGTCAGAGCATTGTTCTTTTTTGAAAGCTGTCACACAAAGATAGTGAAGTTAGCATCCTGCAGTTGATGAGAGTTTTATTAAGGGACTTTATATTGGCATAAATTCTGCAACCCTATAATAAATGTTTCTCTAAAAAAATTTCGGTGTTTGCGTGACTTCCTGATGCTCAGAGACAGAGAGCAGCGCTCTGGTGGTTGGCCCACAAAGGGAAAGTGATGGATCTGGGGCAGCATTCGGTGTTTTCCCTTCTTCCCCTATCTCCTTCAGTCTGTGAAGCCCAATTTCCTCGTCTTATTAATGGTGGAAATGGTTTGTGGTGCAAAACCAACTTGAGTGACGGCTGGGAAAAGATTCCTCGCTTCAAATGTGATCCCCCAAGGGACAATTCTTGATAAAGGTTAGTGCTGTAAGCTGAGCAGACTTCCTGGCATGAGTGTATAGTTTAAAAAAAAAAAAAAGATGAATTATAGCATACATCTTTGAGTATTGTTGTTGGGGAGGCTGGTGACAAGGGTGTGCTTTTGTTACTGTATTTATGGCAGTGCTCGTGAGAAGAGTCTTTTTTAGCATCTCAAAATAATAAAACAGCGGGGGGTTAATCAAAGTGTGACTGAAGCACCTTCCAGCTTTTATCCACGAGCTTTGTTGTGCTTTAATCTTAGAGCTATGAGAGCACGATGGTGAGATTCCTATTGCTCTGGTTCCTTGAGAAGCTGAAGTATGTATTGACCACTGCTGGCTTTCCTGGAAAGTATCTCTGACTGCAGCTGGAAGTAAAGCAGTAAGCAGCCTTTTTGTGCTGAGAACTCGGGAGTACAAAGCCACTGCAGGAGTAGCTCCTCTGTCCTTGGTGAAATTATGGAAAGATAAGGGGTAGAGAACAGCTCGTGGGCAGTAGGGAGTTGTGTTGTCTCGTCCTGGCAACATACACAGCTCTTCTCCTTAGATGTATGGCAGTGCAATGCAGAGGAAGTGTCCCTGAACTGGAATTTTGCTCTCTCTGTAATCAAGCCAAGCATTTAGCTGTAAAATAGTAGGTGTAGGAAATAATCTTGTGTCCTTAGCGCTGTTACTGGAATACAAAAAGCTCTGATTCATCGCAGAGGCAGTGTTCTCCTGGGAAGAAGCTGCATGGGCAGGTTTCTGCTACAGACTTGCTGTGTGCTTGGACAAGTTACTGTTGCAGCGATTTCCTGATGTCTGAGAGGATATCAAGGGTGGGGTGGGTGTCTCGTTTGTTTTGGTAGCCTTGAGTGGAAAGGTCTGGAAACAAGGCAGTTGCAGAGAACAGGGAGCATCTGACTGCAGCATTAGGTTTTGACTTTATTGAAAACAGAAATAGTAATTTTCCCCTCTGGCTTTGAGTGACTGTACAGTGGAGAGCTCTCACTGTGCAAGGTTTTAGCCTCCTGGCTGTCTTGAGACGTGTAACAGAAATGCTAGAAATGCTTCCAGATAGGCTGAAACAGCTTCTCTTACCTTTGCCTGGTAAAGATTTTAAAAGAATGAAGTCAGTTCTTTTTAAAAAGTTATTAGATGTTCTAGGCAACAAGCCAGCGGATTCAAAGGAACATATTGTTCTCCTTACCTACTCGGTGTGCTGTCACTGGGAAGGTAGCTGCCCACGTGCACGTGGTGAGCTGGGTTTATTGCCTGGCCCTGATCGTTTTACGCTGTGGGCAGGCGTTCAGATCAAAGGGCTACAGTCTCAAGGTTGCTTCTGGGAGACTAACCAGCATTCCCAGGATGTGATTCTGTATCTGAGGAGCTCCCTGTTCATCTGGTCTGCAGGAAGCTGCGATGAGAGAGAGGGTGTGAGTGGGAGGGATCCTTTGCACCAGTAGATGGCACAGTCAGCAAGGCCTTGTGCTTCAGAGCTGCCCGGGGCTTGGGCATGAAGTTTGTGCAGCTGACAAAAGCTTGGTGGGTAGAGTCAACTACCACTGATAGTTGACTCAAACTAGTGTTCTCCCTTTTTAGCCTAAAATGCAGTTTTCTGGATATCTACCATAACTAAACTTAAAAATGGGTCGAAGTGAGCTTTCTTCAGCTGGTGTTAAGTGTCTTTGTTCATAGGTGGAGCTTTTATCTTTAGTAAAGAACAATTTTATATTATAAGTAAGCCGTGTAAATGTGTAAAAGCCTATTTGATATGAGTAAAAGGGCGCTTTTTACTTTAAAATGAACATTGCTTCAATCATGAGTACAATAACTGAAGAGATAACATTACCAAGGTGCAAATGCAAACTCATGCACAGTAGTTGCTTCTTTTGGTAAGTATATTTCCTGAAAAAGTACCTGTGCACTTGCTTATGGATGAGTTATCTTATAGACAGGTTGTCTTTACCGGCTTGCAGGTTATTTTTTTAATGACACTATGTTTAAATCTTAAATTTTAAATATCTTAAGGAATGTTAAGATGAAACCCAGCACTTTGGATGGTTCCTCTTCCAGCATTACATAGGAGGACTTTTTTGTGTTTATTTGTACTCTGATCAGAAATACACATGAGAAAATGGCAGGAGAGAGCAAACTGGAGTTGGTTACTTCAAGGAGATGCTGCTGACCTCTGCAGAAGCTGACAGCTTTCTAAATGTGACTTGTAAGATGGGGCTGCTGCTGGTGGCACAGCGATAGGCAGATGTTTCCATTAGCATCAGTGCTGGTCTGCACTGTAACTTATCCCCAGGTTTATCCCCAGTTTTTTTTTGGTAAAAATTCAAAGGACTTCAGTTGTTGTTCGCAAATATAAATACCTTGAGATGGCGATCAGGGAGAGAAAAATGGGAACAGCAAGGAGAGGTTCAAAGGGCACAGAGGCCTCAACCTGGTGCAAGAGCTTCAGCACCTCTGACGTGACGAGCTGTCTGGCTGACAGTGAGACATGTTTCTCCATAAGCTCAACTCTATATCACAAGCTGCTGCAGCACAGCCAGGGCTGTGAATGTCACACCTCACAGCTGCAGCAGAAGTCACCTTGTGTACATAGCCAGAAGAGTCTGCTTGGACTTCAGCAAGACTGGGCTGACTTCTGTGGACTTCCATTAGTTGTCACAGTCACAGGTAAAGCCACCAAAAATACAGACATGCTCAGAAGAGTTCGTGGTGAATGATAGCAGAAATGTTCAAGATCTGAAATCAGCCCTGAATTTCCCTGGGGAAGTTTGTTTTAATGTTTTAAAATCTTCCTCTTATGCTTGGGATTTGTTGTTCCCCAGCTGCTACAGCTCTGCTTGCTGCAGTGTGGGCTAAATTGGATCCTCCCCATCTTAGTGATAGAGCACTTGCCAGCTTTAGGTTTCTGTAGGTGGGCAATTTTGTTTCTCAGCCTTTTCTGAAACACTCAGAAAGGTTAGAAAGAAAGAAAACATTCTGGGCTTGAAGTGAAAACATGCTTGATCGGTTGTTTTTCATCTTGCGTTCTCCTTGTTTGCCCCAAACTAGAAATCCTAGACCAGAAGAGAACGCTTACAGGGGCAGATCAATCCAGCACAGTTCATGAAGCCCCTGCAGTGGTGTGTCAGCTGCCGTGTGCCTGAATTACAGCCCTGGGAGGACAGCTCGAGGTGAGGCTTGGGAGGATTAAAGCTGCTCTGCCTGTCCTCGTTTTGAGCTGCGTGGGGGCTGGCTCGGCTGCCAGCTGTGGCACAGTGCCCAAACGCTTGTGCTGATTGAAGCTTTGAGACTCTAACCAAAATAATTATGAGAATGTATCATTAGTCACGCTATTTCATTAAAATGATTTCTTTATTACGTGTTTATATTGATGATATTGCCTAGGCAATATAAATGGGTGTATTTCCTATCTTGAGAATAATTAAAGTCTCGCTACTTAGTGCTCCACCTCCAAAGGAAATTATTTCTTACAGTTCCAATTGCTTTGTTTACTTAAGCTTGTTTTCTGTCTCTTTGTACAATGACACTGCTCCCAAGTTTCACATTAACAAACGTGAGAGTGAATTTGCTGCCTTAAGAATCATTCTGACTGTGGATGTCAACAGGCTGTGTTTGTCTCAGAAGTGCTCAGCTTCTCTCAAGCTGCTCCCTGTTAAGGGTTGTTGACAGCTGAAGTTGTTCCAGGTTAAGCCCATGTGTGGACACCTTATTCTGGAGCAGGAACTTCCTTCCTGTGAACCTAATCTCTTACTGGAGTGGGGCCAGGCTCTGCTCTTCTGGAGTTGGAGTGCCTGCCCGTGGGGCTCGTCGGGAGCAGCACCATGGGCAGATCAGCCTGCAGTTTGTTTGGTGATCAAAAATCTCTCCTTTGGGGCGGGTGGGGTGTGTTTGGCTTCTTTGGGGGTTTTTTGGTGCTTTTTTTTTTTTTTTTTGTGGGATGATAATATCAGTTGTAACTCAACGTTCGTTTGAAGATCAGTAGCTCAGTCCTTTGGCTTCTCTGCACTTGAGTGTCTTATCTGTGTCACCTCACATTCTCAGAGCCACTGCCATGAGTTAATCCCTCATGCTCAGCAGGATGAGAGATCTGGAGGAGCCACCGCTGGGGCTGCCCTGTCCTTACAGCGTTCCTCAGCACCCAGCACAAGGCTGGGAGCTGGTGGAGCTTTCTCTCCTTGCCTCTGGGTACAAGAGGAAGTCAGGCTTCTTCACACGCAGCACATGATGGCACTTCCGTGGCTGTGATCTGAGCCTGCGATCTGTGCTGCAACTGCTGCTGCTTTGCATAAGTTCGCAGTCTGAAGAGAAATGAAAGCACCTCTCCTTATCTCGTACATCTGTGCTGCAGTGTAAGCTGCTTCCCTTGATGTGTGGATTCTTTCTGCTCTTTTCAAAACTGGTGTTATCGCTTCTGACAGCTTGTGTAACTGTGGCTGAACGGGGCGGAGAGCTGAGGAGCAGGAATGGCCCTCCAGCAGCACTGCCTCCTCCCGTCCCTGACCCCGGTGCTGCTGGGCCCTGTTTTCACTGTGCCTCACAACCCTCGGTTTTCAGTGGGGAAATGACTCATGCTAACAGGAGGGGAAACCAAGTGTCTGGCTGAGTGCCCTGAGTGTGAGAGAAAGGAGTCCCAGATCTCAACACCTTCTTTATTTCTTCTGTCAGTTCCCTCTTTGCAGATATGCTGAATATCTTCATGTCCTAGACTCACAGTATTCATTGTTTCTTATTAGTTCTTAAGGAACTAATGGTTTTCTCTGTACAAAATATTTTTTTTTTCCTTCCTCAGCATCATTTAATTTTCTTCTGTGTTTTCACATGTAGAAGGGGCCGTGCTGGCTGTGGCCATATGGATGTTCTTCGAAGCCATAATAGCTCAGCCTTGCAGTGTTGCTTTTACACTCATGCTTTTGCCTTTGAATGGACATGGCTGTAGTCCTTCTGTTTGTTAATTCAGCCAAAGACTTGGCTTCCAGAGATCAGACTTTTGTTCTTGTTCTGGGCTGCTCTGGCCCAGGGTTGGTGGGCTGAGCACTGCCTGGGTGTGCTCTGGTACAACACATGTCCTGGGGCTGCTCAGAGGAAGAAGAAATGGTAAAAAGAAGTTATGTGAAAATCATGGGAGGGGGGAAAAAGCTGTTTTCAGTCAATATTAAAAGATCTATTGCCAAAGATTTTAAACTTTTCCAGGTATTCAGTATGGAGCGTCAAGGAGCAAGTGACTTTGGAACAGGAAAGCAGGCGCCTGGCTTGCTTTTCTCCAGATGGAGACCATCGTTGTGCCCCAAAGGAAGGAGCATCCTGCTCGGGAGAGCTCAGGGAGCGGAGAGGCAGCACCTGGCTCCAGCACGGGCTGGCTGTGGAAGAAGGAGCTTCAACCAGAGGGAGGCTGAGGGCAGAGCTGGTGCTGGGCTCCCAAATGCCCAAACTGACCGATTGCTCTGTGGGAGCATGGGGGTCAGGCAGGGTCACCTGGGAGGTGAGTCTGACTTCAGGGGAGTGGGCACTGCCCTGTGGTGTGGGGCTGGGGCTGTGTGTTGCCTGCTGTGCGTTCCACAGCCCAGTGAGCAGCAGGACCATTCACCCCACACCGTCTCACTTCCCCATCCTGGGCAGCTCTGGCAGTTGCCTCCTGCCTCTGGGGTGGGCAGAAGTTCAGGGTTGTGCCTCTGGCCCCTGGGGACAAGGCACAGAGTGGTCCTCTGCTCCCTGGGGAGCCTGCACCAGAAGCCCCACATTGCTTTTACCAGTAAAAGAGAATTGCTTGGCTCTTGCTCCTAAGAGATTGCATAGAATTTGTAGCAGTGTTTCTAAGGTCAGCCCTGTCCTGCGGCCAGCGTGTCCCCTGGAACCCTTTGTAACTCATGGCTGGCTTTGAAGATAACGTAATGGCAGGGTGGAGGGTAAATACCTCCTTTGGTCCTACAGAGAGAGCCTGGCCCTGTCCCAAGCCAGTGAGTGCTGTAGGAGATCCCACAGAACCAGGGAGCAGCCAAAGAGATGCCACCGAGGGTTTGATGGAAAAGTCCTGGGGGCAACTGAACCCGGAGAGGAGAATGCCACTGTGCTGCTGCTGGTGGCTGTGGGCTCGTGGTGGGGCTGGCCTGGGTCTGAGGGACTGCTAACCAGCAGGAACAGGCTGGGATGTGAGGCTTTGATGGTTAGTGTTAATTCACTTAAATAAGAAACCTCTCATTAAATTGGAAGCCCAAAGCCATGTGATTTGTATCTTCTGTTTTACAGAGGTCTCTTGGGAGCTTTCTGTTGGGCTGCACAGACCTCTGTCTGACCACAAGGACTTACCATTTCTTTAAATATCAGCTGCGTCACGTAATAGTGGGGTTTGAGCGAGATAATGGCACTGAATCACAGGGCAGATACACAGACTTGCAGCAGATTAGAGAACCATGTCAGCAGAGACACATCTGCAGGGGACTTGGGTGTCTGAAATAGAGTTTTGTCCACTACGACATCTGGAAGGGCAGGCAGGGAGATGAAGCTGGTCGTTGGCTGCTTGCACCACTGCTGGCTGTGTGTTATGGTTGGTAAAAGCCATGACCTTCACTTAGCTGAGCCTCACCAAGAGATTTCCTTCTTGCGTCAGCTGAGCCCAGTGGGAAAATGGTTTTGCAGGAGAGTTAAGGGATTTGTTAATCCTCATAGTATAATATGGCGATCAGTTATGTTTCTCACGTTCATCCTAATTTTGCAGGTTGTTTTGATCTCTTTATTTATTTATTTATTTATTTATTCCTCGAATTCTAGGATTAGAGGAAAGAAGGATGTGGACAGTGGGGAAGAAGACTCCCTCAGACCTGCGTTGTAAGTTGTAATCCTGACAACCACTGCTCAACCACTTGCTAACTTCAGAGGTACCCAGCCTCCAAGAGGCTCCATTTCCCCTCCCTTTAGCTTTGTGTTGGCACCTCTGTGCGTGCCCAGCACTGAGCATGGGCTTTGACCATGCTGGGGACCTTTATTTTAAAGTTGAGAACTTTTTGGACATCCAAAGGCACTGAAGCCTGCAGAGGCTCTGAGGACAGCTGTGCACGGTGCAGGACTGGCTTCTCTGGTGGCATTGCTCAATCACTGCACGCCCATGGGCAGGATGGAGAGCCCTTAACAGGGGGTGCCAACTGCCACCAAAACCCACGCAACCCTCCTGGCAGCTGGTGATGTTTATGGGCTGTACCCACTGTTGGTTTGATGCCAGGTACAGAAATAGAACTTGCAGCAGGAACTGGCATCTTCCCCTTTGAGAGAGGGCTCCAACCGCTGAAAGCTGTGTCAGTGGCTGTGCCCTGGACCCAGTGCCAGCTACTGGGCTGTCAGCTTTTCTTTTTTTTCCACTGCTTTGCCATGAGGAGTGGTGTCCTCATACAGAATAGCCAAGAGCATTTTCATAGCAGGGAGAAACATGGACTCAAATCCCCTCTTGGATGAGGGAGGAATCCTAACCATTTCCCTTCCTGTATTCACAGGGAGGGGCAGTGACAGCTTTATCCCTTCTCTGTTTTAGGAGCAGGGAGTGCTCCTGCCAGCAGGTTCCAGTGCTGCTAAAACCCCAGTTCTGCTTTAGATCTAATAACCAGATGGATGCGCCTGGGCTGGGCACCTCCTGTTGGCTGAGGATGACTCTCTGA
Organism: Penelope pileata; assembly: GCA_013396635.1. Classification (NCBI taxonomy): domain Eukaryota; kingdom Metazoa; phylum Chordata; class Aves; order Galliformes; family Cracidae; genus Penelope; species Penelope pileata. The sequence continues at coordinate 226,542 of WBMW01002882.1, read as the reverse complement.
GGAGGAGGATGCCAGCCCCAGCACCGATGCCCCAGCTCAGTCTGTTGCAGCTGCAGATTATTCCTGGCTGCAGAACGGATCCTGTCCATCCCCCTCCTCCTGGCCAGGTTGGTGCTTTCATTGCTGCAGCCAGCAGGACTTCGCCTTGGGCTCAGCCCTGGGACGTGAGGAACAATACAAAAATGTGACATGGTTTTTTATGGTAATTCTTGTACAGAGGGGCTACAGATGAGTCTTTAGTAGAGCAGAGAACGATAAACACTGGAGGAAAGATGTGATGAGAAAAAACAATGATCCCTATCTCTGCCTGCTTGTTTCAGCTGAAATATATCATGTTTTCACCCCATGTTCCCCCAAGCTTCCGAAATGCTCTCTTTTGTGGCACGTTTTTATTTTAATTTTGAGAAATTCTCAGACTCTCCTGCTTGATTCCAGCAGCATGGTCTCTGACATCTCGTGGAGGCCTGAAAAGAACAGGAAGAGGGGAAGGTACCTGCTCCCCCATTTCAGCAGCAGCTGGTGCAGCTTCAGGTCTCACCATCCTCGTCCCTGTCACATCTCTTCCCCCGGTGACAGCCGCAGAGGAAGCAGTGAGGTGGCACCAGGCCGTGATGAAATCTCCGGAGCTGGGGCACGTGGTGTGTGGGCTCAGGGCTGCTGTGACCCACAGCCGAGCTGTGCCCTTCCCAAAAAAGAACCCATCTCGGTGGTGCTTCTGGGCAGCTCAGGGTCCCTGTGCATCCCCTGTTTTTCCTTGGGTCTGTGCTATGGCTGCGGTTGGGGTCGGGTGGGATGCAGCTCCCTGGGCTGTTGGTAGCGAGGTGCCGGGCTGCCCGCTTGCAGCGGTCTCTGACACAGCTGGGTTTGCTGGCCAGGAGAAAACTGCAAAATCAGAAAGGAGCAGGTGCTGCGTGGCATTGGGGAGAGCATGGGTGTCAGTCTGCAAACAAGGTGTTGGAATAAGGTCAGGGGAAATGCTTGGTTTGGACTGGTTTTTTGTAATGGAAAACTGGGTTTTTGTGAAGATCAGAGCTTCCCAGGAAACCATCCTCATTTCTCTGAGATTTTGAGTTTTTTCAGGGTGATGGTGAACACTCCAAGGCTTCAAAATTGAAAATAAACTTAATTCAACAATCTGAAAAAATAAAGTGTGGGGAAGCAGAACAGAGCTGACCCCGTGGGAGCTTCAACTGAACTGCAGCCAGAGCTGCACGGCCCTGCCAGGAAAATACCTTCAGCAGTCCGTGAAGGAGCCTTCCATGGCCAGATGAAGGGAAGCTCTCCTGAAATACAGCTGCTGTGAGTAAGAAGGGAGCAGACCTTTCCTTTTGGCCTAGCAGCAGTTGCACAGTCACTTTGGGACAGGGTCAGCCCAGCTCTGTGGGGATGATGGGGGGCAGCTGGAGAAATGCTCTATGCAGGGTGTGGGGGACGCTTGGAGAAACCCAGAGCATCCCTCTGAGCTGGTCCTGAGCCATCCCCTACGCCAGAGAATGTCTTCATCCTCCAGGTGTCCGCAGAGCATCAGCTAAGGGCTGCGAGATGATGGGACGAGAGATGATGGCCTCACGTTGTGCCAGGGGAGGCCCAGCTGGGTACTAGGAGAAATCTCCTCTTGGAAAGAGTGATGGTGCATGGGCACAGCACCCAGGGGGTGGTGGGGTCACCGTCCCTGGGGGTGTTCCAGAACTGCAGGGCTGTGGCACTGAGGACACGGCTCAGTGTGCATGGTGGGATGGGCTGGCTGGACTTGGGGGTCTGAGAGGGGTTTTCCGACCTTAACGGTTCTGTGATGGAGAGCACAGCTGGGGACGCAGAGCATGCAGAGCCCTGAGCCCTGCTCACGTGAGCTGCCGGGGCCGTGGCAGCAGGCTTCCTGTGCACGGGGACCGTTGGTGCTGCTGCGAACAAACCGCGCCGCGCCGGCAGCGGGGAGCGGCTGCTCTCCCACCTACGGTGTTTCCTAGGTGGGAAAACTGAGGCACGGTGAGATCTTCTCATCTATTTCTGAACTTCTGACACCCCTCGCCTGCCTCCCACGCGGCTGGGGCTGGCAGTGGGTGTGCTGGGGGTCAGGGGCTCGTCCCCTCCAGCAATGGGGATTTAATTCCCATCCTGAAATGGGGTGACCCCTATCACAGCCCGATGGACCTAAGGCAAAAGCACCCCGTTTGGGGCTGATGTGAAATGCACAGGTGGTCATAACATAGAGAAAAAGCTTAAAATCTGCGTTACCTTAAACTATGGGTACTGGAATGGAGTTTGTCTGATGTTTCTGGATCTTTTGGGAGATCTCCTGTGTGCCCCGTTGGGGTTTCTGCAGGGGCTTGCAAGGCATCAGCAGCCCAGGTGCTGCCCTGCGTTGTGAGCTGCTGGTGCAGGCGGTGCTAAGGGTGAGAACAGGCCAAGGACTGCATGTGAAATTGGGGAAAAAAGGAGACTTTTATTATATGCAACAAGGAATGCGATTAGATACTGGAAAATAAATAGTTTTTTTTATTGCTATGAACAAATTGCAACGTGCTGCGTGGTCTGTGGGTTAGTGGTGCTCACTGAGCTGAATGCAAGTACACGGGCTGGCAGTGGGCTTCTGTTTTATTGTATGGAAGGGTTGTAAAGAAAAAAAGAGAAAGAGTTTTGTGTTCCAGCACTGCCTGGGGTTCACATCGTTGTTCTACAAAATATTCGTGTTTTCATAAGTTAAATCTATAAAACAGCATTTGCATTAAATAAGGTCTAACGTCGTCACAGTATTTTTACATCTCAGAAAGTAACAGTTCAAACGTTCCCCTAACAGCTTTACAAGAAGGTGCAAATAAAATGCCAGTCGAGCACAAAGCTTCTGTCGCTTGATTTTAAAGAAATGTCTATTAAAACTCCATCCACACGTGAATACTTCTTTAAACATCTCTCCGAGCCTGGTAGGCAGCTCCTTGGGCTCTGCAAAGAGTGAGTTCCTATCACTTCAGGCTTCAGCAAGCTTTGGTCCCTCTGACTGCATCTCAGCCACCCTGGTGAGGATGGCTCAAACTCCACCATGGGTTGGCATCTTAAAAATTACAGGAGATTGCTCAGACATTGCAGTCGTTGGATCCTGGATACGGGGTGAGCCCGCTGTAATGCAGATGGTAACACAGTGGTGGACAGGATGGTGCAGAGCCAGCTGTGCCATTCTTGGAAGAAAAAAGGACATTGAGAGGCTCTCTGGAGCCTGCATAAATGTCCTCGATGCAGAGACCCTTGTTTAAAGCTTATTACAGGTAGCAAAAGGCTTTGGGCTCGCCCGTGGTGTTTTGCTACTTCTTACCCTGATCCAGAAATTAACTAATGATAGAAAAACAAGTGGTGGTATAAAAATAAATAACTGATGGTACAAAAATAACTGATGGTAGAAAAATAGTGTCTGGGCCACTTGAGTGAGGTTGTGATTTGGGGAATCATCGTCTGATGCACCCCCAGAAGTGATGCCTGGGTTGGCCCAGCAAGTCCGTGGGCTCCTGGCACGTGGTCAGCGTGGCACAAGGAGGGCTCTGGGCACCCGACAGAGATGAGCCGCGTCACTCCACCACCTTTTGCTTCAGGAGAATACGGCACTGGGCCATATGTTCACTTTTAGGACCAAATTCTGCATAAGGACCCCCCCAGATTTCTGCTGCCTCTTGCATGGTGCCAGTGTGACCAGGGCATGGCTCTGTGTCCTGCTCCTGGCTGCCCCGCTCAGGAACGTGGGAGCTACATGGAGTTACTTGTACAGGGAGATTTTCCACCACCATATTCAAGCATCGTGAGCTTTTCAGGTTTTCCATTTTTTTTTTCCAACTCAAAACGGTGTCAGTTGATGTCCTGGGGAAACAAATTGGCCAAACCCCAAAACCACAGACATGGGCAGCCCTCCACTAGCAGTCGGCAGCCCTGTCCTGCAGCATGTCCTGTGTGTGCTGGTGGCCGTGGCCGTGCAGTGGGCTGCTGTCCTGCAGCGTGTCCTGCCCATGGGGGTGGCCGTGGCCGTGCAGTGGGCTGCTGTCCTGCAGCGTGTCCTGCCCATGGGGGTGGCCGTGGCCGTGCAGTGGGCTGCTGTCCTGCAGCTCCTGCCGGGACAGCCGCCTGCGGAACTCGTCTGTGGTGAAGTAGTAGAGGATGGGATCCACGCAGGAGTTCAGGCTGGCGAGGCACAGGGCCACAGCATGGAACACTGAGATCACCTCCTGGACGCGGCAGTTCTTAATCTTTTTGGTTTTGACAAAGAAATCCAGGGGGAAGCTGATATGGTAAGGCGCGAAGCAGATCAGAAATACCAGAGCGCAGGTGAGAATCATCTTCAAAGCCTTTTTTTTCTCCCCGAGGTCAGGCGCAGCAGAATTCTTTTCCTTCAGCGACAAGACGGTCTTCCATGAGCAGTAGAGGATGATGAGCAGCGGCGTGACGAAGCCCACCAGCTCCCCCAGGGTCATCATGGTGATGGAGGTGGGAAGGTCGACCTCCTGCACGGGCAGGTCGGCGAAGCACGCGTTGGTCGCGTTCTGCTCCAGCCTGAGCAGGGGGAAGGGCAGGCAGCCAAGGCACACCACGACCCAGCCCGCGATGCTGATGTAGACGTCGCAGACACGCTTGCAGTCGCTGAATCGGAAGGGGAACATCAGGAACAAGAGGCGCCTGACGCTGATGCACACCAAGAAGTAGATGCTGGCGTACATGTTGACGTACTTCAGGTAGAAGCAGAGCATGCAGATGCCTCTTCCAAACTCCCACGTCCCGGTCAAGTAGTAGAAAATTCTCAGGGGCAAGGATAAAACCTGCGACAAGTCAGCGATGGCCAAGTTGATCATAAATATCACGGCCCTTTTAGTCTCTTTCATGTAGCCGTAGAAAACCCACAGAGCCAGCACGTTTCCTATCAGTCCGGGGACGAGGATGAACGTGTACGTGACGGCGTAGTAGGGCTTGAGGTCGGTGCTGGTGGAGCAGCTCGAGCTGTTCTCCATGGCCCCAGTGCCCCGTCCTAGGGCGTCCCGGGGGCTGCGAGCTCAGCGGTGCCCCTGTCCCAAACCTTTGCTTCCCCACCTTCCAGCCACCGCCTGCCTTTGCTCTTCATGAATTCCGCAGCTGTGGCCGTGCAGGTGTGTGGGGTCGGCGCTCCGGTGCAGTGACATCGTCCTCACCACGTTGACCTGAGGTCGAAATCAAAAGGTTTGAACCCTTCCAGGCCCCGTGTCCATGCGTGAGGCTCAGCGACCCGACGGCCCCGTGCCCTTGGTGAGGAGCTTTGTGCATGGGGCCGTCGTGCTCCTGCGTCTTCAGAAGTGGCCAAAGCTCAGTGCAGCCGCTGGCGGAGGTGGGGTCCCACGTGGGAACGCATCGTCACCTGCTGGCACCGTGGGCAGCCCGGCGCCGTCCTCCAGCCACGCTGGGTGGCATTGCAGCTCCTGCTCTCGCTGCAGCTGGGAGACAGGAAGGTGCGCTCAGGGCACTGCGTGGAGCCGCTCACGGCAAAGCACGCAGAGACCGGGCAGCAGCTCCGTAACAGGAACCCGGTGGGTGGCACCTGGTAGCCGGCTCCTCGCCACGCAGCCCGTGAAACCAGGTGCCAAAACACTGAGGAATGAAGAGAAAATTGGTTTGATTGCTGCTGCAAACCAGGCTCCGGGCAGCAGCTCGCGGCAGAGCTGTCCCTGTTGCAGGACAGCTTTGGGCTGGGAGCGGTCCCACAGCCCTGCCTCCTGCCACAGAGCCCCACGCTCTGCGCGGAGTTGGGCTTTCTCTCCCCGTGGCTTTTTTGAGCCTTTCCTTCCACCGCCTGCTGAATGTGACCACTGGAAACCCCAGGTATCGCTTCCGCCTCAGCCGAGCCGGCTGTGGGTGGACGTTATTTAAAACGTGTTTGCATGGTGATGTTACCTAAATATATCAGACCCCCAAAACCCCAATCTTTTATAAATACAGAGGGGATTTGGACCTCTGACCAATCTTTCCCTGGTTCAGCTTTTGCTTCAGTGTGGAGAACGGGGAAACGTGTGAGGCCCCGTGGGTCGCAGCAGCAACACTTGTAGGGCAGATCCGTGTCCTGCTGCAGCCCGGGGTGCTTTTTGCTGTGCTGTGAGATACAGGCACTAAAATGTGAGCATCCCTCACCAAAGCTGATGCTCAGCGCTTGTCAGTGTGGCTGCACCAACACCTGGGGTTGGGAAATGAGAAAATCTGCGAAAGGAAACTGTTCTGGGGGGAGTTTTCTCTGTCAGTTTCTCTTGTCATACCATGGAGTGATGAGATGGAGATGTTTTTCTTCTTGCAGGGAGCCGACATCCAATGTAACCACGGGAAATAATCCCATTAACTCCAGAAGCAGCCATTAACGAGCTGCGGGCTCGTTTGGCCTTCTCTGCAAACTTTCCGATTCTTTTATTAGTTCTGAGGGTGACCTCCAGGGCGATCAGCTCTAGAAATGAGTAATCTCTGAGTCACGGAGGAAACTAACGGGGTGCCCACCCCCGGGGGGGCTGTGACCACGGGTGGGAGGGCTCCGTGTCCATTCCTGGCACCAGAGCAGGGGGTGGGATGGGGTCCGGCTTCGGCAGCACCCAGGGCTCAGCACCACGTGGAGCAGGGACAGACGGCCAAGGGGACAAACAGCCCCAGGGTCACTTTGTGGCTGCATGGGGACTTCCCTGCTGCCTGCCCATGGGGGGCTGCTCCCAGGACCCCGGCGCGGTGAGAAACCGCAGCTTGGAAATCCCAGCAGCGCCGGGTGCTGCTTCGGCCCAGCGCTGTGTAAAAACCAGCCAGGGGCTAAAAAAAGCTGCAGAAAGGGGAAATTTTGTTTCACGGTGGCTCTGGGTGTGTGTTGGGGGTGAGACTCACCCCAGGCACAGCTTCCTCCTTCCTCCCGGGCTTTTTCCCCTCCTTGCTTTGCCAGCAGACCCCACAGTCAGTTGCTGTGGGGTGCAGGAGGGAGAGTTCTCTTTGGCACTAAATGAGTTAAAAGTAGAAGTTATAGGAATAGAATCTGATAATTACATAAGGCTGCTTCTGGGTTTTTCAAAAAATAATAATAATAAAAAAAATCAAAAAGCCCTCCCAGAACCAGTTTTCTGGTGGTCATTTGGGTTTACTTCTTCTTCTCCAGGGACAGTTTTACATCCATGGAGATTTCTCTTTCCTTTGATAGCTTCAAAGCTATCAAAGCCCGCAGGAGCTGCAGTTGTTGTTGGCCATCCTCAGGGCCCCATGTGTTTGGCTGTTCCAGTACCTGCACCGTGCTCAGAGCCAGGGGGGCCTCTGCCTTTGTGCCCCCAGGGTGACATCAGGAGCAGAGCTTTGTGTCCCAGCCCTGGGTACCAGCAGCCTCTGGAGCATCCTCTTCCGAGCTGAGCACCCCTTTGCTTTGGGTTGTCACAAAATATTTGCTAACGGTTCATTTGCAGGGCAATACAGATACAGCCATTCCAGTTTGGTTCAGTACCAGAGCAGGTGCCCATTCATCACTGTCTGTGGTTGCCTGAAACGTGAGTCACTCAAGTGCTGAATGCTCGTTACAGGGAAAAAGCACTGAGACAGCCAAAATTCTACAGGTTAGGGCTTTGGGGCATTGGCACAGCTGGATGAGGTTTCTTTCTATTGCTTTTCTATTGCTCTTGTTTGCTCGGCCCCCAGGTGTCAAAGTGCTGCCAGACTCATCCCTGCTGGTGTTGGGCAGGGGTTTGGTGGGATGGGCTGAGTTTTCTCTGTCAGTTTCTCTTGATCAAAAATGGACTGGCTTCGGCTGCCAGGTCTACCTACGAGGAGCCTGGATGGGCGACCATAACCCCGCCACCACCTCGGGACTGCTCTGGATTGGGAGGGATGCATCATCCCTGGAGCACCGCTGGGTCAGCCCCAGACAGCAGCTGGGCAGGCGGGGGGATTTCGGCTGGGTAAGTCCCATGAGCGTGCAGGAAAACATAAACACTTTGCTTTAATTCCTGGTGAAATGCACTGCTTTGGCCTCTTATCCATTTAGCCAAGCTCTTTTATCCCAGCTAAAAATGGAAAATGTGCCCCAAGGGAGTGCCGGGGATCAGCATGGTATCCACACCATCTCCTTCCCCTGGGGCACCCTGGTGAAGAGACACAGTATCGAGCACCAAAGCCGTGAGTTTTCCACCCAGACCACCAGCACGCAACCCGTGTGAGCAGAGCCCATGCTCCTGTGGTGCCAGCTCCATCCCGTCCACACACCACGCTCCCCATGGCACAGAAAACCCGTTTCCCCCCTAATTTTTCCCGTTTCCTCACTTCTAATCCCTTCATTCTGAAGGTTTATGAGCGCTCATTTTGCACCCCACCTGCCTCTCCGTTAGGCATCCCCAGTCCTCTCCGATCGTAAGAGGCACCACATCTCCACTGCCACTAACAACAAAAAAAGCACAACCCACACCCAGCCCCGGGCCCGACCCGAGGGCAGGGGGACGGGCAGCTCCTACCTTGGCAGACCCACGGCCGTGGGGCCCGGCCGCGCTCCCACCCTCTCGACGCGCAAAGCAAAAGTGCAACCGCTGCGGGCGTGCAGCCTGCGCCGGCGCGGGGCCCTCCCCGCTGCTTTCTGCTCCTTGTGCCAGGTCAGAGCTGAACCTGCTTCTTTTTTTTNTTTTTTTTTTTTTGTGGTCAGGAGCTCTACTGCAGTGCTGCTGCTTTGGGTGCGTTTTGGAAGCGGTGGTTCCTGGCTGGGGGGGCACCCGCAGGGCTGGGGGCACTGAGCACTCGCCTCTGTGCTGAGCCCCTTGTAGCAAGGGCACGGGGACAGCGAGACCGAGAGCCGTGCAAGGTGCTTTGTCACTCCCTTTGCTTTCCCTTCCCCAGTTCTCTCGTCTGCTGTATGAGATTATTTTGCTCTTTTCTCCTTCCCCATCCCAGCTGCATGGCTTGGGGCTGCTCTCCCCGTGCTGCCCCACTCACTGATGCCCAACACAGACCTGCTCTATGGGGATGAGACTTGTGAATTCAGACGCTTTTAATGCAAAATGCAGAAGTATTTGCTCAGCTCTGTGTTGCTTTAAGCACTTTTTCCCCCTGTCGATGACAAATATAGAAATGGAAGATCTGAAAAGCCGTGTGAAAAACGAGCTTGTGCATTAGGAGACGTTTCCTTGGCCATGGGTGGATGCACGCTGGGATGGATGGGTGGATGCACACGGGGGTCTGTGGGCAGGGGAAGGCTCCATCGTGCTCAGTCTGGGGCTGAGCCTTCCCCAGGGGCAGAGCCTTCTTCCACGGTGCTCGGTGATGTCATGGTTTTACAAAGCGGTCACCGTAGTGGTTGTCGATCTGGGGACTCTAGCTCCAGAAGTATTAACAAAAACACTTAATGAATTATCTTGAGATCAAGAGGGATTGAGGATTGATTGAGGGTTGAGGATGGATAATTCAATTTGTTTTGGTGGACGTAGGGACACGCTCCGGTCCCTGCGGTGGCACAGCTGCTTGCAGGGATTGCACCTCCCAGCACTGGGCTGTTGGAGCAGCCGATGTCCTGCTCCATAAGGCTCACAGCCGCTGGTTTTTGAAGCCTGGTGATTACTTAATGTGCGATAATTAATCTCGTGTGGGAGCTGTCAGCACTGTGGTATGCTCACCGCAGCGCTGTCCCTTGGGAGGGATGGATCTGCTGCTTCCTTGAGAATGCAAGCACCGGGGCCGGGTTCGGTGCCTCGGTGGGGCTGGTGGCCGCGGGGCTGTGCTGGGAACCCGGGGAGGTGCCAGCTGGGTCACAGCATTTCCGTCACTTTGAGCAATGGGGAACGTCCCCGGGCGCACTGCGCCTCCTGGCAGCTGCCCCTGCTCTGCATTCTGCACAGTGCTTTCAGCTGAGCGACTGCAGGAAAGCTCCTTTCCCCTTCCTCCCATCCCCAAAATCATGGGATGTAGCAGCTGGCAGCCCCCAGGCTTCTGGATCCTAGGGCTTAGCGATCAACCCCCCAAAATGGGGCAGGTTGGGCAGAGTGGGAATCAGCCCACAGCTGCATCCCTGCAGTGCCCCATCCCTCCCCGTGGTCCCTGCCTGCAGTGCCCCATCCCTGCAGTGCCCCATCCCTGCCCGTGGTCCCTGCCTGCCGTGTGGGTGCTTTGCTCCCTCATCCCCCTGCTTTGGGTGCTGCTGTCTCTATCACAGCAAAGGGCCAGGAATAAAGGCAGCACCAAAGAAGCCTGATACCTAAATAGCACCTGGGCTCCAAAACCGGTATTGCTTTGTTTCCTGCTCAACTGCGACCGTTTGACACTTTCATTTCCGCAGAAGGCAGCTCATTTATAAGAAGGCATGGCCTGTGTTTGGGTTAGCAAGAGTGCTTACTGTACTGATAAGCTTTTTGTTTCAAAACTACCTATGGGAGCAGAACCATATCCTGTTTTGCCACTGCCTTGCTCGCACCACACCACAGCCGTCCTCCCTATTTCGGAAGCTGACGGCAGTGCTTGCAGATGGGGTGACTGCACGGCTTCCTTCCCTCATGCTAACGAGCTGGTGTGCTAACGAGCTGGTTTGCTAATGAGCTGGTTAGCTCATTGCCAACCCAGCAAGGAGGAGCCCGGGAAGGGCATGCGGGGCATTGGGTGTGTGTGAGGGGAGAGCCCCAGCGCATCGCACCCCTGAGCTGCTGATGGTGCTGCTGTCACCACCCAACGGCCCAAAAGTTCCGCCTGGGGGTGAATTCCCTCCCTCTCTGCCTGTCCCAGGGAAATTTTCTTTTTTTAAAAAAAATACAAATAAAAATCCCCTGTGGGCAGCACGGCAGCTCCTGCTGGAAAAGCCTTGCTGAGCTGTGGCTGTGCTGCAGGGTGACCCTCCTGGCGCCGGGTGTCCCAGCAGCCTGCAGCCCCGGCAGTGGGAGCATCAGTGCAGTTCTCCAAACCCCTTCCCTGGTGCTGTGAGCAGGGATTTATGGTTTGCACTGCACTGCTCTGTCCCCTCTGCAGCGTGCAAGGGGCTGACGACCTGGGCTTTGCAGGGTGGTGCTGGCTGGGCCCATGAACCAAAAAATTGGCCCTGGGTCGGATGAAATCACGGCTGTCTGGAAAACCACTCCCCTGGCTCGGTTTGGCTTAAAGCAACAAAATCTGCTTTCTGTGCATCTGGGTCAGCCCAGGGCTCGGTGCTGCCGTTTGTTCCTGTGCCAGCTGCAGCTCCCTCCCCTCTGCAGCTCCGGCCGGCAGCGGTCAGCAGCTGCCAAAACCACGGGGCCCTGGCTCGCTCCCAGGTGGGTGGTGCAAGCACTGCCCCGGCTGAGTGCTTCTGCAGGGCCCCGGCAGCTTCGAGGGGCTGGGCTGGAAGTGTGCGGTCATGGAGGGAGGAAAAGGTATTTTTAGCAGAGAGAAAAGCGACCTTCCTGCCCTGCGTGCAGCGCCCGAGGAAGCATTGTGCACGAGGGGCATCGGCCTGGGCACGCCTTGGTTGTGACTGCAGGATGTTGGGGGTGTTATTAGCTGCGTGTGGATAGAAGAACTCCTTGCATGTGGGTAGCACAGCACGTTGCATGTGGGATCTCGGGACACAGCGTGAAAAGCAGGGAGCCCAGGCTGGCTGCTGGCCCTTCTGGCACCCGTGTAGGCGAGCACACTGCTGCCAGGCTGAGCCCTCACCCCTCCCTTTCCCTTCTCTCAGCCCTAAGCTCTTCCCATGGAAGGGGCCGGCTTGTTTCTGCAAACCGAGCCCTCAGAGCAGCCATGGGACGGGGAGGGCTGGGAGCCTCCGTGGGGCAGAGAGCAGCAGCCACACTCAGGAAGGGAATTTCCTCGGGTTTGGGTAAAACCCAGCAAGCGTTTTTCTGCCAGAGCAGAACCAATGACAGCCATGAGAAAAGCTTTCACTTAGCTCGAGTTCGGTACAGGAACCGAGTCCTCTCCCAGCATCTCTGTTATGAAAGCTGTTGTTTTAGCAGCAGCAACAGCGAAGGTCACTGCTGCCCTGTGCGTGTGACCCCAGGAAGGGTTTTCTGCTGAATTTCCGCTGCGAGCTGCGGTGCAGGCAAGGCTGCCTGCGGGAGCGGCCGCTGTTATCTGCGCCTGGCAGATGGGTGCCAGTTTCTATTTTGCTTTCTTTTTCCTGTTTTCCTCTGGGGGAAGGGCTGCGTGCTGCCCTGCTGCCTTCCCGTGGCTGCAGAAAGGCTCCGCCTGCTCACGCGCCGCCAGAGCTGCCCCACGGGCTGCAAATGTGCATCCAATTATTGATAAATCTGTTTTCTATCAAAAAAACCACCTCTCTGCCTACGCTTACTTATGTAATTCTCCGAGGGTTTTTGGCACTGCAGTCACCAGTGCCTTTTGCAAGCGCAAAGCTCACAGCCCACGCGCCGTGCATGGGGCTGTGATGGTGGTGGGGCTTCTTGGGGCTGCTGGTGGCAGCGGTGGAGCCAGGAGCGGGGTGGGCACCCCTGCAGCTCGTGTGCATCCCCTGCTGTGTGATCAGCGAGAAAGAAATGCAGCTGCCCGAGAGGAGCACTGGGTGGAAATGCTGCCTGGGTGTGGTGGCTGGGGCTCTTTGGAGGGGGCTCACATCGATCCCCATGATCACAAGATAATTTGCAGGTGGCAGCCTTTAAAATAATACCACGGTGCGCGAAGGTGCGTTGAGGACATTTTATTTCCCCCTGAGTCTGAAGACTGAAGGAGGCACTCGGGTCAGGTTTGTAAACGCTTCTCGGTCCCCAGTGATGGCTGGGACCATTTCTGGGTTGTGAAGCAAAACTGAGTGTGCAGCGTCTGGATCGACGAGCAGAGGCTTGAGCAAAAGGCCAGGCTACACGGGAGCCCTGGCAGCAGCACGAGAGACGGCTCTGCCAGCCACTGGCCCTCCCTGCTGCAGCCTCGAGGTCCAGACCAGGCTGGGCTTTGCCCAGGTTGTTGGGTTTTCCCAGTGCTGAGAGGTTTGCTTTACGTGCAGACCACTGAGCATCCCGATCCCAACATACAACAAGGCGTCAGAAGGGCTTCCATAGGTGATAAATGGGGCAAACACTGACACAGCGGCAGGGGAACGAGCCCCTCACGGTCCTGCATGGGGAGAAACACGGACTGTTGTGATGGCTGTGACGTTCTGGCCATGACATGATGTCGAATGCTGTCCCCCACAGCAACATCAAACCTTGCTTTGCCAAAATGTCCTGCTGGGTCTGATCCCGACACCTGTCACACACCAGGGTAATTCAGCGCGTATCGACACGTATGTGGGGACCAACGTACAGCAATGCGGATTTGGAGACACGACACAATCTGCACTCAAGCGATGGGAAGCGCCAACATGGAGACGAACGTCTTGTTTTCAGGAGATGGACTCCAAGAGGAGCTCGTCGGGCTGCGTCGGGGGGATTTCCATGCTGTTTATCCTCCCAAAGATCTTGGGAAGGGACCAGACCCTGAACCGCGGCAGCTGTCTCCGCTTGGTGCGGATGTCGTGGCCGGCGATGGCGAGGCGGCCGCGTGCCAGGCGAGCCCACAGGGCAGCACAGCCGTGCCGCAGCAGCTGGTCCTGGAACTCGGAGGTCATGAAGTAGTAGAGGACCGGGTCCAGGCAGCAGTTGAGGCTGGCGAGGCAGAGGGAGATGGGGTGGAAGCGGAGCGTGCTCCTGTGCACGGCGCAGTCCTTGATGATGTTCTCGATCACCATCATGAAGAAGGGGAAGTTGATGTGGTAGGGGGTGAAGCAGATGAAGAAGACGGCCGCGCACATCAGCACCATCCGCAGCGCCTTCTGCTTCTCGCTGGCGCTCTGCAGCTGCGTCCCCCCCTCCCGCAGCGACTGCCGCATCTTCCAGGTGCAGCCGGCGATGACGCCGAAGGGGATGACGAACCCGAAGAGCTCGGCCACCGTCACCAGCGCGATGGAGGCTCCCGGTGTCAGCTGCTTCACGGCCAGGTCGGAGAAGCAGGCGGTGGTGCTGTTGGACAGGGCCGGGCTCCTGACGATGGGCAGCGGCAGGCAGGCAGCGCCCACGAAGAGCCAGACGGCCGCGCTGATGGCCGTGTCGTAGCGGCGCTTCCAGGCCGTGGCCCTGAAGGGGTGCAGGAGGAAGAGGTACCGCTGGACGCTGATGCAGGTGAGGAAGCAGATGCTGGCGTACATGTTGAGGTACTTCAGGTAGAAGCACACCTGGCAGAGGAAGGTCCCGAAGGGCCACGTGTGGTTGATGTAGTAGTACATCCGCAGCGGCAGCGAGAGGACGTGGGCCAGGTCGGCCACGGCCAGGTTGATCATGAAGATGACGGCCTTGTTCTTCTTGCTGATGAAGCGGCACAGCACCCAGAGGGCAGCGCTGTTGGCCAGCAGCCCCGGGATGAAGATGATGGTGTAGGTGGCTGCGTACAGCGTGGACTGGAAGGACATCTGGGGCTGGCTGCAGTGCCCCGAGGACGCGTTGCTCTCCATCGCGGCCCAGGCTCCTCGCTCACGGGTGGGTTCAGGTGGATGGAGGCTTCCTGCAAGGAGCAAGCACAGGTGATGTAGTGCCAAAAACCTCGTGATATTTCCCCACATTGAATAAATGCGCTTCAATACAGACAAATAAGCTTCATGTATATGTGTATGCAGCCTGTGCTGAGAAGAGCATGGAGCCAGACCGTGCTGACCCTGAGCATCTTCCAAGCTGCTCCTAGCAGATTTCCTCTATGAAACTGCAGCTGTTGTGCCCCCAGCCCCTAGGGCAGCATTTCAGTGACACTGCATCAAGTGCTGTATTGTTGATTTCCATTGCTAACGCCCAAGCACTCCTTCAGCTCTCCAGGCTTTTCCCAGAGCCACTTTTTACTGCACAAGGTTTTCTGTCAAACTCTGATCAAAGTGGTGCTCTCCGGGATGCCTACAATTGGTTTCCATGGGGCTGCGAGTAAAGAGGGGCTGTGAGCAGGGTGATGCGTTGCCTTTTTGGACCCGTGCAGAGGTTTGATGTGACCCAGCCGATCACATCAATAATCACAGCAATGATCAGCATCCACAAATGGTGCAGCAGAGCTGGGGAGGTGCAGACAGATCCATCAGAGCTCTGGCTCCAGACCCAGGGCTGGGTTACGAGCTAATAGCCGGCCGCAGGCACGCCAGCCCCTCCGCTGGTCCTGCTAACTCAATTTGGGCCCTCGTGGTGCCCTGTGCAGGCATCGTGTTGTAGCAACAGGAACGATCCGCCAGCAGCAGGACATGCAGGAAGATGAATGCATCTGTCTCCTAGTGAGCAGGCTTTCTTTCCTTTCATTTGCCCGTTTCTCCTCCCAGCACAGGGGCATTAGGGGGTCATGCTGGGGGCTGGCGTGCCTCTGTGTGCAGGAGGATGCTGCGTGTGTGTATGGGATGCTCTACATGCATATAGGGTGCTCTCTCTATGCAGATACAAAGGGTGATACAAATATACATAGGATGCTTTCCATAGATACATGGGATACTATTTGTATATAGGGTGCTCTCTCCATAAAGATTCACAGGATGCTGCACACATGTTCTGTGTGCCAAAGGGGTTCCCCTGCCCTGCCCTATCCCTGCCACCCATCTCCAGCCCTCAGCGTAAGAGCTGTGCCCATGGGGAGCCTCGCCGCTCACTTTCTCCACTTTTTGGCTCTGCTTTCAGCCCAGCAGTGTGTGTTTCCCGGTGGGAGGGCCGAGCTGTCACCTCGACTTGCAGTTTTGGTTTGCTAACATTTGTCAGCACACCTGGGGAGAGCAGCGGGGAGCTTCCTGCCAGCCCGCAGCAGTGCTGGGTCTGAGCAGAGCTCGTTCAGCACAGCCCTTCCTGACAGCACCGCGGTTTCATTCATTACAGCTGTTCTGTTTTCACCCCACGAGGAGCACGACTGCACCTTGCTCTGAGCCCCTCCGGTCCTTGCCATCTTTTGCCATCGGTGACACTGGCATCGGGGCAGGGATGCTGCTGTGCTCTGGCAGTGATGTCACTGCGCTTTCTCTCCCTGTGATTCCCTCATTGCTCTGCTATTTCTCTCCGATTTTTATTGCTATTGGTGTAACAGGCAATGCCCTCTCCCAGCTCTGATTTACCTGCAGCCAGGAGCTGGGGGGCTTTTTGAAAGTGGCAAAGCTGAGATTCCCCCAGCCACATGCTCAGCTTAGTGTCTGTCCTGGCGGGCTGACAGCTGGAAATGCAGCGGGGAGAGAGGGCAAAGCCATCAGCCGTGGTGCAGCACTGTGCTCTGTGAGCACCAGTGAGCTGCAGCACGTCAGGACCCTAAGGCAGCTACCACAGCCCCCGTGCTGCTTTTTGGGGGTAGGGTGGCAGTGTCTTTTTCTGGACACGTACACGGCTGTCATTATTGGAAATTGCCTGGCTACTCTGAATCACCGCCTGCCCCACCCAGCTCTGCATTTCTGTGGTATTGCTTTGAGTGCTCCCAGATTCACTGGCAAAGCCGTCCTCATCTTTTCCATGGGTTTGTTGGACAGAGGGAGCTGGGCTGAGCTCTGGCTGCAGCAGGATGGGATGGGATGGGACGGGACAAGATGGGATGACATGGAATGGGATNAGCTGCCTCCCTCCAGTCCTGCTCAGCGCTGGGATGCTGACAGGAAAAGAAACCGAGTTAAAAATAAATAAATAAACAAATAAATAAATAAGTGAATTGAAAAAGCATACTTTTGGCTTGAAACAAGGTTGTGTTTCAAGCAGTAGAAGCTTTTTGGAACATGTGATTTAAGCAGTAATTTTTTTGTTAAATCTGAGCACTGATAGGAAATGGGGCAAAAACAAAGCCGGTCGCTTCCAGCAGCTCCTACCCATAGCAGCAAGGCTGAAGTTGGGCTCCCAGAGGCAGTTTGCTGCCAGCTGCCCCCTGCTCACATGCCCAGCGCTCTGCTTACCCCCCTCCAAGCCAACAGCACAGAAACACAACACCACTGCCACTGCCAGCAGCTGCTGGGGATGCTGCACCATCCAGCCCGATGAGATCTCTTAGAAAGACAAAACCCACCACGATAGCGTTGCTCGGAGCTGCCATCGCTCCTATCTGCAGCAGCAGCCACGCAGCAGGGACCAGGCTTACCTCCCCGTCACCGCCATCCCGTGCAGGGCTGCCATCCGTGCTAGGGAGCGGCAGGACAGAGCCGTCTGCTTTCCTCCCCGTCAGCATCTCGCAGCCCCAGAGCCTCCCCTCGAATCTTCCACATGTTTTCGGAGCGCTGGAATCCTGCCGGCATCCGCAGCCCGGCACGGTGGCTGCAGAACAGGAAATCCTGTAGTTTGTTTCTCTCCAGCTCACCAAGTGTGTGCGGCGGGTGACGTGAAAACAGCTGGAAGGGGCTGACGTCAGCGCATCCAGCGCCGCGGGACGGAGCCTCGGGCACCGCTTTCCCTCTGCTTGCTCCCAAGTTGTGTGGCGTGAATGTGACCTTCGGTGGAGCTGCTTCTCCTTTTCTCTGCTCGTGAAAGACTGGAGCATATCGAAACGGGAGTCTTCCAGTAAGTGCTCGCTGGAGGGAAACCAAAAGCTGGGTCGGCAGAAACTCACAGGAAAGCAGTGATTTTTTTTTGCGTTTTCTTGGAAGTTTTAACCTCAGAGAATAAAGCCTACAGGGTAAGCTTATAGGGGTTTGGACTTTATGCCTGAAATAACACGATGGTGTAAGGTTGGCACTTTCCCCAAATAATACTTTTTAATAAAAACAGAACCTCCATCCTTCCCAGTTTCTTTTTGCATTTGCACCCTTTAATTCCTTTTCCATATGTGCACATATAAATCTATATATACACCCACGTATATGTAACTTCTATAATTCCTTCTGCCTGCTGAGAATGTCCTTCCCCTTTCCCAGCTGCTGGAAGCTGGCCTGCCCGCACCCGGGGGATTGCTGCCCAGCTGCCTCGCATCAGCGAGCAGCTCCGCGCGGGGCTGCACCTCCTGGCCCAGGGCTGCGCGGGGATGGGGCTGCTGGCACCTCTCCCTGCCGTGTTGTATGTAATGTGCTGTAGGATATAAGCATTTTTTGATGGTCCTTGTAGGTCCCTTTCAAATACCCTATCCCATCTAACCCCGTTCCATGTTTTCTTTAATTGGCCCATGACCCTTCAAAATGAACAAGAACGTAACTGGAAGAGAATTGAAAAAAGGAACACGGAGCTGCAGTGTAAGTCACGAGCTCCAGGGCTGGGACCAGCCCTGCAATGTGATTTGGAAGATGCAAGAGCTGCTCACTGTTTGTTTTTTCTTCCCATGCGTCTTTGTCAGCAGCTGATGGTGATCCATGGAAGAAATAATGGTGTGCAGCGTTTGCAAAGCGCTCAGCTTTGTGAAAGGGACGCTGGCCGTGTGCCAGCACATCCCTCCAGGGGTTAAAGGTTCATCCCAAAGCAAAGTGGCCGCTCTGCCAGGATATCCTCCCGAGGATGTCCTCCTCCTGGGGCGGGGGCTCCCCCCCAGCCCACATCCATCCTGCTCAGCCCTATTCCTGCCCCGTGCTCCCATCCAGCCCTTCCCTGCACCTCGCAACTCCTGCACGAGCTGCAGGACGTGCACGTTGCACTCTGCACTCTGTGCTTTGAAAAGCAGAAGACACAAAGGAACTTCTAAACGAGCCTTTCTCAAAGCCTCCAGCTAAAGGTCACCTTTGCCTGCAGACGGGTATCCTGTGGGCAGGAGGCCAAGGGCAGACATCAGCTGCTCTGTGAGCACGGAGAAGTGCCTGGCAGGATGCACCTGAAGGATGTCAGGGAGGCGAGCACGGGATGCTCGGAGCAGCAGTGTGAGCGCAGAGTGTGCGGCTCCGGGCTGGGGCCGTCCCCGTGGCACCCTGGGAGCAGTTGTAGGGAATTTTGAGTTCTTTTACAGAAAGCAATCATCAGTCACTCCCAACCTGTTCAGACTAAGCTCTTGTTCCAGTCATTTTTTGGTCATAGTGCACAAGTTGTGTCCTCAAAATCTGCTAAATGCAACAAAGAGCTTTCGCACCCTCGAGCTGGCTCCTGCTCATCCTGTGTGTGCAGAGAACTTTGATTCTTCCCTGCAGAGAGCTGGCGACTTCCCAATGGGAAACCAGTGCTGGGGCACTCGCAGATTCCTGCAGCCCAGACCCTGAGCCCTGCAGGAAGGCAGAGAAATGCCACCAGCTGTCACCCTGCTGCTGTCCCTGTCCAGATGTGTTTGCTGTCACACACAGGGGACCCGTCCCCAGCAGCAGAGGAGCTCCCAGACCTCTGGCCTCACTCATGAGGGATGAGATGAGGGAAGATGAGGGACCATGTGCTCACCCTGCAGAGAGACATTTCTTTTGCTAATGAGACCAACCCAGGAGACAATCCAGGGGGAACATCATGAAATGATGTTTCCTACCGACAAAACAGCAAAGGCATTGTATGGCAACAGGAAACGGGGAGAATGGCAGGAACTGGGGCTGGCACGCTGCGCCTGCCCTGGCAGCAAGGCCATCTCCTGCAGCCCCACGTCCTGCACGGCCTGGCAGTGCCCGGTGTCCCTCTGCTGAGTGCTGGCAGCGCTTGGGCTGCAGGCCTGGAGTTTTGTGTGTGGGTTTGTGGAGGACAAGGTGACGGTCTCCAATGCGCAACAGGTTGGATGAGTTGGGTACATGGGTCTGGGAAGCTCAGAGGGGGAGCAGGGCAAGGAGGTGGGGTGGGAGCTGGGTGCTCTGGATGTCCTCGTGGTGATGGAGAACACTGTACCCTCCTGAGCTACTGAATCCATCACTGGTGTCCATCCTACGCCTTTCTGCAGCCTGGAGACGAATCTTTAAGAACAACAGAAGCTGGTAGAAATGAACACTGCAGGGGAGCTGTTGGGTCACAGCATGATCCGGAGATGGAGCAGCTGGCGCAGGGCTGAGGCTGCCTGGGGAGCACAGGCAGTGTCTGCACCTGTGCCCCCCTGGGACCGGGAGGGGTGGGCCCAGGGTGGGGCTGCCCTGGGCTCACTCAAGGGCCCGCAGCAGAGAGCAGTGCATCTCCCTGGGGCCTGCTGCTTGCTGGAGGGGTGTTGCTTGGGTGGGAGATCACTGTTATTGCTTGTGTGAGTCAAAACTTTTGTGAAACCTTTGTGTGTGTCTGTTGTTAATACTCGTAATGCTTTGCCTTTATTGCCTGAAGCAATTTTGCTGCTTTATCTGCAAAACAAACATGCTCCATCACAGCCTCTGACCCATGTGAAGGAGCTGGCCCCATTCTGCTCTGCAGCTGTGAGTGAGCACGGTGGAACTCAGCTCATGCTTGCAGCAATGCGTTTATTTTTAAGCATCATTTTTTGGAAAGAACGAGGTAGGACAACCTACACAGCTGCCCTAACAGTGCCTCTGACCTGTTTTCACCTGATAAATGGAGAGCTGTGTGGGACTGAAATAGCAGCAAGCAGCTCCCAGCCACGTTCCAGCTGATTAAAGCCTATAAACATCTTCAAAACAAAAACCGAAACTCGAGTCTCCTTCATTGATGACATTGTAGTGATGATACCATAAAGTGCCCGGCTTATGAGAAAGCTGCTAACGATGAAAGTTTCATTCTGCATGCTTAGCTGTGTGCCTGAGCCAGCCTCTGCCCACTTTTTTCAAGGGACCCCTTGCAGTGTGTGCACACCTGCATGCCTTTGGCCAGGGAAAGCACTCCCATTGGCTTCAGCGGGAGATGGGCTGTTTGCTTACTCTGCAGCTTTCTCACCAGCAAGCTGCAGATGCTGCGATAATGTTGTGTCTGTGAAAGCTCTTCCCTTCAGATCGGCAGGATTTGGTATTCTCAATCTTACATGTAGGTCAATGAGTTCATCGTGCTGTTAACTGCAATCGCGCTCTCACCACTGGGAGGAGAACTGTGGCAGCTCATGGTCCTTAATCGACAGCTTCTCACTGCCTCGTAGAAAAGATCTCCAGTGGAGTTTTCTAAACATGACTGTTTGTTTTTTTTTCCCACTTTATTGTAAAACAGTTGAGTAAAAAACAGTAACATGCAGACAAATACTCGGTTAAGTCAAAATGTGATTAAGTGGAATTGAGTGGCGCTGAGTAGTTGAAATACACCCAGCAAGTGTTGGTGGTGTTTTTTCTGTTGTACCAACGTGTGAGATGCTACCACTGGTGCTGACTGAGAACCGCACGCATCTGTCTAGAAAAGCCACAGGTTTCAAAGGGAATAAGTCAGTGCTTCTGTTCAGCCAAACAGTCTCTGGATATCGTGAGAAAACCCTTCAAGTTACACAAGTGAGGGAATTTGGCTGAAGAGCTGTCACTTGTCTGAAATTAGGGGTGAATGGCATCCTTTCTTGTCACTGCTTTAACATCTTTATAGCCCATGAAATTATAACAGTGAAAACATTAAAATCACTGGAGGAGCTGATGGAGAACATCACAGCAAATGATTTACTGAAGACATCAGCCTTTGTTCTGTTAGTGAAGCCGCTGCCCCTTGGGGGGTGGGAGGTCCCACTGCGATGCTGGAGGAGCCACCAGGACATCTCGCCTTGCTCGTGGCCCCATGCAGCACCAGCTCCAGGTTTCAGGCGCAGGATGCATTCACAGTTTCAGGAGTGAACTCGGAGATGAGTGAGGAGCAGGAGCTGATGGAGAGCAGCAGGAAGGAACGAAGCATCGATAAGCGCGGTGACCAGAGGAATGCACCGAGAGCTGGGAGCAGGCAGCAGCACGCTGGGGTGCTGTGCTGGAGCAAGGTTCCACCCTCACACATCAACATCCCTGAGCACGGACAGCAAAGCTGCTGCTTGCTGTCACTGGCTGCTTCCACGGCCTGGCATGCACAGAGCGCGGAGACACATCAGCAGCTGCCAGTGGGTGGATGAACAATTGTTCTTTGGCTTGAGCATGGAGCCAATGGAGTTGGAGAAATGGGGGGGGAAAGGTTCTGGGATGTTTTCACCGTTTCCCATCAAAGGTTTTGGGGGTTTTCCAGTCCAGCTGGATCAGGAGCAGGTACCACAGCGGTGGGTGCGGTCACACCCATTGGGTCACTCATCCGCTTCCAACTGAAGTTCTATCTCGCAGATAGCGAAAGATTTCCACTGCCACAGAACTCCCCTGAACAAACGTGGGATCTTCCACAAGAGATTTGGTAGTGGAACGGTCCTGGATTTCGGATGAAATATCTTAATCCTCCTGAGCTGGCCTTATTTCATTCCTTCAGTGACGACGCGCTCTCCTTGCTCATGAGCCGGCTCCTGATGGCTATGCTGCTGTGCCTGGACAGCTGGTCCTGAAACTCTGAAGTCATAAAGAAATAGAGGATGGGATCCAAGCAGCAGTCCAGACTTGCAAGGGTCAAGCAAAAGGGCTGGGTGTGGAGCGTGATGCTGCGCAGGAGGCAATCCGTGATGACATTTTCTTTCACCATCATGTAGAAAAAGAAATTGATGTGATACGGCGCAAAACACACGAAGAACACGACGGCGCAGGTGGACACCATCCTCAAAGCTTTCCTCCTCTCGCTGTTGTTTTGCAGCGGTATCTGGAAGCCCTGAAGGGAGACCTTTGTTTTCCAGGTGCAGAACAAGATGACGATGAGGGGCCCGATGAAGCCGAAGAGCTCTGCGGTGGCCGTCATCGCCACGGTGGCCGCTTTGCTTTCGATCTGCCGGACGCCCAGGTCGGCGAAGCAGGTTTCGGTGTTGTTCTGCAGGCTGTAGCTGCGCATGATGGGGAACGGGGAGCACGCGGCACCCACGAAGAGCCAGACGGCCGCGCTGATGGCCATGTCGTAGCGGCGCTTCCAGTCCTTGGCCCTGAAGGGCTGGTACAGGAAGAGGTACCGCTGGATGCTGATGCAGGTGAGGAAGCAGATGCTGGCGTACATGTTGAGGTACTTCAGGTAGAAGCACAGCAAGCAGAGGAATCTCCCAAAGGGCCAGGTGCGGTTGATGTAGTAATATATCCGCAGCGGCAGCGAGAGGACGTGGGCCAGGTCGGCCACGGCCAGGTTGATCATGAAGATGACGGCCTTGTTCTTCTTGCTGATGAAGCGGCACAGCACCCAGAGGGCAGCGCTGTTGGCCAGCAGCCCCGGGATGAAGATGATGGTGTAGGTGGCTGCGTACAGCGTGGATTTGTACGTGACGTCGGGGTCGCAGCTCCAGTTGCTCCGTGTCATGATGGGGCTGCCGGAAACATTTGGCACAAGAGAAGGAGCACGGATCATTCCTGGGGAGAGCAAAGACAGGGGTTGTAAAGGCAAAGGCACTGCAGTGTTGTCAATATTCACATTTCCTATTTGGCTGTTCAGTACCAAGCAGAGCTTAGAAACACCCTCTGTGTAGAGCACAGCTGCCCCTCAGGGGTCTCCAGTTCCTGCAGAGGAGGTGGGACTGCTCCCATAGTGCCAGTCCCTTGCCATGCTCAGCGAGTCCCATAGGCATGACAGAAACTGTGCCACACTGCTATGGAGGAGCAGGAGAAGCTGCCTGGCAGCTCCAGGCCATCTGTGACATGGGGAGCCAGCTGGGGAGGAGTACACAGGAGGAAGCCATGCCATAGCCTGGCTTCTGCATGGGAGCAACCACACGGCCCAGTGACCAAAATGTGGGTGCCAACAACTGGGCCGTACCTGCTGTTCAGTTGTAGGAGCTTGGTTTTACCAGGTGTTTCCCCACAGGATTCTCATTCTTAGTACAGTGATTCCCTTCTGTGTCTAATACGATGGTTAAATTTGGGTATCTGCTTCCTATTTTGTGTGGCACTGCAGACACTGATTCACTGTTCTGAGTCATTTCCTTACAGCAAAACTTGCAAGGGGCATTTGCCAGAAGAAGTGTCTCTGTAGGTAGGTATTAGTAACTTGTCCTGTTACCAAGGGTTCTTTTCTTTGTGTTATAAACAAAAAGAGTGTACAGCTCTCAAATGACAGAGAGCACAAATGAGCTTTTTTCAGCTTGGTACTCGTTGCTGCAGGTGGCTCTGACACTGGGGGGGAGCAGGGCCAGCTCATCTCTACACCTACAGCTTTCCAAAGAGGGGCTGCTGGCAATTTTACTTTTCTATTTAACTGCTGTTTTGTTTTCTCATGCTCTCCAGAATGCAAGGTCTGCAGGGTGACCTCCTGCCACACAGCTTTAGCAGCTGAGCTGCATCCTTCAGTTGCAGCAGATATCAGAGAACTGCTGTGGGTGGGGCACTGTCCGCCCCAAGGCACCATGCACGCACCGTGCCTCAGAGCACACCACAGGCTGGGGTTGTCTGCACACATGGACAGCTGGACACGTGCTGCTGCCCTTGGCACCCATCAGGTGGCATCCTGCCTTGCCAAGAAGGCATTAAGCACTCGCTTTCACAGTTCTAAGCTGCCTGGATGCCAAGGTGAGGCTGACCAACCTGTGCTCCTGCAGAACGCAGGAGCCAGATGGCCACTGAGACCGTGGATTTGGTGCATTTGCAAAATGCTCCATTTTAAGGGCGCTGATATTCAAATGCTGATTGGTGGACCTGTCATCTTCAGTGGGGCTGAGGTCAGATGAGTCACAGCAGTCAGTTTGCATGCAGAGGTTCCAGCATACAGTCAGCCCTTATTTACATTTCATGGGACAGCTCAGGACTCGGTGGCTGCAGCAGCTTTCAGAATAGTCAGGCTTGGGCTGCTGACTCAAAGTGGCTGCTGAACAGAGATATTTAGGGTAAGAGCACGTGTCCAGGGTGCACAGCTGCTGTAATATGGGGACAATGCTGTGAGCACATGGCTGGTCTCTCATCTCAGCCTTCACACTCTGATGGCAGCCAATGGTGCCCAGGCCCCAAGGGGTGCAGGTGGCCCATGGTGGAGACCATGGCACAGAGAGGTTCCCCCTCAGGCTTTGTCCTCATCTGCTAATTGTCCACAAGGTGTCAGAGTTAATCACAAGTTTAAGGCAGTCTCTCAACCCCTGCAGGGACAGATGGGGGTGGCAGGGCTGTCCCGTGGTGGGGCAGAGGCAGTGGTGCGGCCGCGTTCCTGTGACTTTGTGTTGCTGTCTTCTGGGGTGATCCCAAACAGAATAACTCCTGTGCTGCTGTTATTAGGGAAAAATGCTCTGAGGAATAGTCCTCATATCCCTGGTGTTTCAATGGAGGAGGGTCCTGACGAGCTGGAGGCCAGGAGCTCCAACCCTTGGAGCCAAAAGGCTGCGGAAATGGTGCTGTGGAAGGGCAGGAGATGTCCCAGCTCCACCACCAGAGCAAGTGTAAGGCCCTGAGTGGTGGGCAGGGNTATATATATATATATGTACTGATATTTCTTTTGTTCTCTTTACTATTTTAGTAAATAGCATTTATCTCAACCCACGCATTTTGCTGCCTATCTCTCTACTTCTCTTCCCCCGTCCCATTTGGGGAGGGGGGAGGGTGAGTGAATAACTGTGTGGAACTGAGCTACCTGCTGAGTCAAACCACGACAGGTGTGCAGGGCAGGAGCAGGGCTGTGGGGTCAGTGGAAGCCTCTCCCCTGGACCAGGGCATGCACAAGAACATAGGCTGAGCAGGATGAGCTGGCTGGTGCAAAGGCATTGACACGCACACGAGTGATGTCTGCTGCTCATTGGCACATAGTGCTTGCTGGGAATGGTTGCTTCATTACAAAGTCATAGAGATATAATAACGTTGTCATCCCTTTAACCAAAGTGCATCCTGTGGGTATGCATGCACAGGGGGCTGCAAAATGACTGCAGTGCTGCCCCTCCTCCCACCCGCTCAGGGCAAGGCCCTCCTGTCCCCTCACCCTCCTGCAGGCACACACCAATGCCCCTGGAAGTCTGAAACCAGACTTTCTATCTGCAAAGCTGGTAAGAAAGCTGAGCCATCTGCTGCATGATGTGCTTACAGCAAAGGCAGAAGGCTGAAATCCTCAATCTGATTTTATCAACTCTTGTTTCCGTGTTGCAGGAAGACAGCTCCTACTGTGACATTTTATTCAGAAAATGCCATTTCAAAAAAAATTGCTAGTAAATCCATTATTACGTAGCTACTGTTTGGTACACTTCAGTTAGAGTCTGTATTTCTGAGGCTGCTGCAGTAAGAATTAAGCATGCATATAATCACTTGTAGCTGGATAATTTGGAAAGTAAACCTGGCATTTCCAGGAAAAAGCATTGATCTTGCTAAGAGTGCTGTGCCCATCTGCAGGCACGCTGATCTGATTAAGACACAACTGCCTCTGAACTCTGTCCTTGCTGCAGGGCTGTGAATATCTCATGCTGCTGCGCTCACACTTCAGTCCGAAACCTCTGCAGTCAGAAGTGGAAAGTTCTACAGTTACAGGTACTTTTTTTGTTTTTCTACATCCACAAAGTTTTAAAAGGAAAAAAAAAAAAAGCAGATCTGGGCCATCTGATCAGCAGTGATGTGATGATTTCCGTTTGCATTCTAATTCTCGCTCCTGCAGCTGGGGCTGTCCTGCACCCGCACAGCAGCGCGGTGCCATGCCCAGGGCTGGGGCTGTCCGTGCTGTGCCAGGGTCCCATCGCCTCCATCACAGCCGAACGTGGCAGCAGGAAACCTGCCCCGAGCAGCCCCTCTCCCCTCACACAATGCCCTGCCCCTGCCCAGTCCTCTCCTACACAAGCCAGGTTTGACACTGACTCACCCTTGCTTCGCTTTTTTCCTTTTGAATTGCTTTATGAGACCTCAGACTTAGGGTCCACCCAGTGTGGAGCTCATCTGTTACTGCCAGGCTGCACCTGGGCTGTGCTGCTGAGCTCCCTCCAAGCTGAGCTGCAGTGCAGGTGGCCATCATCCCCTCGGCACACTGCCTTCACAAAATCTGCTTTAAAAGCATCAGTTAATGAAGTTAATCAGTTAAGTTTTGTCCAGTGGCTGCAGTCTGAATTATGAACCAAAGCTCATAATTTCAGCTGTGAGCCTTGAGAACAAAAACACATCCAAGCAACCTTCTTGTCGGTCCTGCTGTGTCTCCTGCCTGTCACAGCCAGGTCCCCCTACTGCAGTTCAGGCAAAGAGCAGCACGGATGCCACAAAGACAGCGTGAAGTTATTACTTTTTTGTGGCAATATAAACTGCTGTTAGAAAAAAACCAAACAGATCTGCAGCAGCTCCCCTTACTGTCAAGCACAACTTTAAAGCAAGAGGTATTCTCTGAGAAATGGTGCAAAAGGAGGAATTTTGGCAGTGATCCTGGAGGAGCAGGAGCTGCCCACTCTGCAGGGCTGTGCCTCTCCGGTGGCAGCGATGTCATGCAGCCGCCGCTTCCCTCCTGCACGGGTCCTTGCAGAGCATTGGCACATTGAGGGCTGCTGCTGCCCCGAGATCCAAAGCTCCCAAACCTCCTCCCAGCAAGCTGAGCCCAAGGAAAAGCCCAGGGAGGGGAATGCTTTCGCAAGAGACCGTAAAAGCTCATGAATGCTTCTCCTAGATGGCAAAGAGAGAGCGTGCAGCAGCCTTACCTTTCGGGCAGCGACCCAGCGAGTGCAGCGTGGTGGCAGGAGGAAGTGTGCTGGCTCGGCAGCTCCGCGCAGCCTTGTTTACATGAGCGTGGCAACACCTGGGTGACACCAGGAAGGTGCTGCTCTGACGTCCCCGTGGTGTGCGGCTCCGCCGTGGTGGGACCCTCCTGCTCAGCTCCCAGCCCCGCAGAGATGAGTCCTGGGTGGGTGCGTGCGATGCTGTCCCATAATGGGGTCCATGTGCCTCTGTCCTTGGGGTTCTGCACTCAGGGTGCTGCAGAAGGTCCCCCGCAGAGCCGTGCAGGGCTGCCCTTCTCTCCTCCCCTCCCTGAAGTCCTCCCCTGCCACTGTGCCTCTCCTCCGAGCACAGCCCTGAGCCGACCACGGAAACGCTCCCCAGGTTCCTACAGCCAGCTCTGCCCTTAGCTGGTGGCTGTCTGTCCCACCCACCCCCATCCCCAATGGAGCCCAACTTCCCAATGGCTTTTTTTAGCGGTTGCTTGAGCCCTGCCTGACATTTCTCCGCTCCCAGTAAGCTCCCTGCTCGGGTTACACGTGCTGGAGCTGCTGCCAGCTGCCAAGTGGTGGCCGTTCTTCAAGTGTTTCGGGCAGTGGGATGAAATCTGGCCTCACCTTCCTTCTGGGGGTTGAATGGCAGCTCAGCTCGAGGTGTAAGAGTCACTGTGCCTACGTCCTGGTGGGGGGACAATGGGCATTGAGGGATCAGAAACCAACGGCTCCAATTCAGCCAATAATGGCCCATAGTGAACACCCTTTTAAACACCCCGCTGTGCTTTATGGGCTGTCCTGCTTCCACGAATTGTCAAAGCAGCTCACTACAAGTCGGGAGATTGTCAGATGTTTATTTTAGAATTATTTATATGGGCTCGATGAAAAGCAATACCGAGCGTTTGGCCGATATCGCAGTGTTTATCAGTGCATCCTGTTTAGCTGGTTTTTAAGTTGTTCTTCAGCAGTGGGAACGTATTGGCTGGAGTGTGTTCAGTCTCAGCCCTTTACATTGAGCCACCCCTTGGTGAGCTGTAGCCCAGCAGAGCTGGACCTGGGAACAGCAGGGCAGGGACAGCGCAGCGATGACCCGAGCAACATCTGGGAAACAAACTGCATCCCTTCTGCAGATGCATCCCTTCTGCCAAACTGCATCCCTTCCCATGGCCTCCTGCCTGCGTGAGCATCCTATGCACTCTTCCATCCCTCATTTAATAGAGCTGAGAAATTTATTCTTTGGGCAAACGAGAGAGCAAGTCAACCAAAGCTGCAGTTGTGCATGTTGCTACCTGAAACGCATCGCCCAGTAGCAAAAGTGAGCTCTAACAACAAGAAAAATTGTGAAAATGCACTGCGGACATGTGAACAGCTCTGCTGATGTAATAGGTGCAGCTGCCATTGCTGGCTGTGCCAATGCACACAGCTTGTTCTGAGTTTAGGGCAGAGGGTTGTACAAAAAGCATCGCAACAAGGCGGGCTGAACGGCACAAGTCACAGCACCTGCACAACAGTTCTGCTGAATTTCTTCATGCTTAAGTTCACCCAGCTGTAAAGCAGGGATGGCACTTTCCTGTCTGAAGCACAAGGGTGTTTGCTGTCTGGGCTTTGGTAAGAGTTGGCCAAAATAGTGCACAGAGCTCAAATCCTCCTGGACAACCTGTCCTGTGCCGTGCTGCTGCTCCTCAGGGTGCTCGGCACCAGGAGAGGATCGTGGTGTAAGCTTGGAGGGGTCCAATCTTGCCTGCACTGCGTATCAGTTTCCAAATGATGTTATCCTGGGGGCAAGGAGTGAGGAAGTGGGTTTTTTTGCTGATAAAACCAAATCCACTCTAGGGATTTTGCAGACAGTTGCGTTGGTTACAGATGTACTTTCCCCTGAGATCTATTTGCCCTAATTATACAGGTAAAGCTTCAATGTGCATCCCATGCTTGAAACTGTCGCTGCTCTTGATGTGGCTTACCAGAACAGTGGACTTCAGAACCATTCCCTACCAGGATGGGAAACAAGTTTTGGGTTTGCCAGTTGGGCTGTTAGGAAGCTTGTTTCAACGTGCAAGCGGGACCACACGTAGGAACATGCCACCATGCCTTCTGCATGGGTCTGCCTCCTTCCAGAGCTCTTCTCCAAGCTCCAAAGTGAGGTTGCTGCCGTGTGTCCCAGCAGGCAGTGACAGCATGTGTGCATTTTAGCTCACGGAACACGAGGCGAGCTTTCTGTGTGTGCAAAGGAAGGCACACAGGGAAAAAATATCAATCTCTGATGAAACAAATTGCAGCCAAATTACAGTAGGAGCCAGAAAAAAGGGAAAACGGGTCTTAATTATTATTGCTATTATAATGATATCATATAATTGTTATTTTATGTGTTGTATATAAGGGCTTTAATATCCATATATATGTTCTATATATAATATATGTAATACATAACCTGTAACAGGTAATATAATACAGTGACATGTAACAGATAATATATATTTTACATTACATCATATATTATGTTATATATCACATTATATTATATATATAATCCTTATGTGTTATAAGAATTTACTTAAAGGAGTGCAATTGGGAAGTGAAAAGCAGACGTGGCCGCTGAAGCCCATAAATGTGTTGTTTATTCTAAACCCCCCTCGATCAGATAACAAAAAGAGGAACACAGCGACAAGCATTGCAAAATTCTCTTCTTCCAGCCCCCTCCCCACCCTTGATGGTAATCATTTTTCCCTTGAAGGAAAAAAAATTGAAGACAGCTAGAAGGGAAAGGTAAGAACTGGGTGTACTGTGGGAAGCAATGTCTGACTACCTGACTGTTGGCAACTCAAGTATCACTGCTCGTTATTGAGTCTTTTGCTGTCACAAAGCTAAAATTACGTTAAATCCTGTTGTTAACTATTCCCCCTGGTCCTAGTGCTGGCACAGAGGCTCCTGTCCCAGAGGAAAGCAGATTCTGTCTGAAATAGGTTTTTAATTTGAAACAGGAGCATTTGTTGATAGCGAGCTGCGCTCACAGCATCCCACAGTGCTCACTCCCTTCTGTAAACCACCAAAATTGTGGACAGATAATGAACTGGAAGGGTTCATATTTCAAGTGTTTCTACAGTAACAAAAGTATTCCTTTCCGACACCAAAAACAGAAAGGAAATCTTGGAATATTTTGGAGTCGCAAAACCTCGGAAGCCCACCCCAGCTTTTATTCAGCCCAGCTGAGCACCCTGACTCTCTGGAACTGGATGAAACTGAGAAGATTTTGTCCTGAGATGTTCGGGGCTTGCCAGCAGCCACAAGCAGTTACCCATCGGAACGGCTGGCTTTTATTTTTGTTATTGACTTCTGAAGGTCTGTTCTTTCAGCAGAAACTAAAAAGGAGGAAATGTGCCTTATACTCTGGCACACCACAGCCTCTGAGAAGCATTTTCCATGCAGCTGACACTAAAAATAGGTTTATCCATTGTCTTTGCTTAAACTTCTTTGCCATCCTTCACAATTCAGAACACAGTACCTTCCAGTTTTTGGGGGGACGAAAGAAAATGCGTGTGTAAGAGGGACCTGGAGGCAATGCTTGCTTATTTTTCACACCACGGTGATTTTAGTTGCTTTGCCCAGTTTGTCCAAGAGGATTGCAAAAGCTTTCCTTCTCAGGGTGTCTGTTAGCAGTGAGTAACCCATGCTCTGTAGCAGCTCCTGCATGCAATCCCTGCTCCTCACCTGCCCCTGTGTTGAACACATCCTGAACGTGCCTCTGGGAGCTCTGTGCTAGCTGCCTGCCGCGCTCCTGCCACAGACTGCTGAGACCCAGCTCAACGTTGCACAGCCAACAGGGTTTGGAGCTCTCTGCATGAGGACTCAGCTCTTCATGGACTTCTGCAAGGAGATTTTTCCTGCCTCCTAGCATCAAATCATCATACCAAAGGGACGGAAGCAATCATCTGTTAGTTGTGCTATCTCACGTGTGCTGGTGACTAACCCTGTAGCATTGATGAGCCAATTATGAGAGTGCTAACGACAGTCTGTGATACTGGTGTGCAGCTGTACACCCTCAGGCTGTTGCCTTTGGGAACCTATGTGAACATAATAGCTGGCTTTTGGAAAATGAGGCTTTCAACCTGTGTTGGAACCATTGGGGCACCCCTGTGCCCACAGCTCGTACTCCTGCCAAGTCAGCAGGTTGTAAAGGGCCTGGGTCTGTGGTGGAAAGCTCATGAAATCAGTGTGGGAAGATCCACGGCTCTGAGTGCAGGTATTTGCATGCTTGCATTACTTCCTCTCAGCAAAACAGCAGAGGAGTTCCCATCTGCTGTGTGACACTGCCTATAAGCACAGGAGCACACAGCGTGCTTTTGGCATGCGTAGAAAGTCCAAGGAGCAGGCACCAGGAAGGCTGGAGGGCAAATGGTGCAGCTTCAACAGCCATTGGTGTGCCAATGTCCCAAACACTGACTGCGATGCTGTGGGCTGCGAAGCAAAAGGCAAGCATGTTTGTGTGAGCTGGGACACAAAACGATGCACTCCAGGGGGGTTCCCAAGGCTGGAAAACACCCCCCCCCCAGCAAACATGAGCCACCTCCACTCATGTCCTCCATCACACGAGGCTGTGCTTCCCCTTTCACTTCAGCTGGGTGGACAGCAGCGAAGGTTTCAGCAGAGAACTTGAATAAATTTAAAAACGGGAATAGCTTGACAAGACTGAGGTCAGGCTGCTGAGGTCAGTACGCAAATAAAACCTCATGACAGCAAAAGGCAGAGCAAGGCAACTAGACTCAGCCTAGGGAAGTACTGGAAGAGGCATGGCACTAAGCTAGTCCCCTGTAGGATCCGTTCCTACCTTCTGACCTAAGCTAAGGCCAACTGCAGCTAAAGAGGATGAAATCCCTCATAACTCCATTGGCTGTCTGTCAGTCATGTTCAGGTGTGCAGCCAGGCTGAGGCCCAAGAAGCCATTCATGCTGCTGGTGATCCATGGGGCCAACAGGAGTCCAGGCTGGAAAACTCTACTGGGGTAGATGGGGTGCAGAGGGGCTAGGAGATGGCTGAACAGAGAGCAGCAGGACTGCAATGGGAGCACCCTGCGTTCATGCTCGGTGGGATGGGGCTGCGCTACGAGTGGGATGTTTCCCAAGGGAGGTCTGCTGTGCAGAGCTGAAACATCTTGCTGTATTTGTGCAGCTGAAGGCCTGTCAGGTGGTGTGTAGGACAAATGAGGAGCCTTACAAGCATGAACACACGTCTAGGCACATGCAGGATGTAAACCTTCAGAGAAAAAAACAAGTTTGATGACATCAGCAACGACCACAAAGAGATCGACAGCAGAAGCTTTACCTGGGGTAGTTGCTGGCTGGTAAAGGGCTCCAAGCAGCCCTCCTTTGCTTGTAAAGAACTCAAGTAAGCCATCGTTCTTGCACTGTGTGTAACACTGCCTCGCTGCTCGAGCCCCCCAGAGCCGAACGTTGCCAGTTCTGAGCGCCAAGGCTGCTCCTTCCTGTGGGTGTGGAGAGGGCTCCGGCTGAAGATCCGCAGTACAGCAAGTTCCAGGCAAACAGGCAGAGGAGATGTGGGAAGAGGCTTGGAAAGAGCTGTGGCATCCCATGAGAAGGTGGATTTGATCTGATACTGGTGGGAGGCAGAGGAGCAGGAGCCAAGGGGATGCGTGTCAGGGCTGGGGCCTGCTTCCCACTGCTGCCCTTCGCCTCCATCTCACGGGGACCGTGAGCTCCGGCTGTGTGCTGGGAGCAGTGAGCGAGCCTGTCCTCTTACAGGCAGATTCCTTTGGATAGAGGAGTCAAGATTTCCTTGGCAATGACAGTTCTTTGGCCCTGTTGGTTTTTTTCAGTCACGACTTCTTTTGACGATTTCTCCAGTGTCTCTGCAGTTAGGTTGTCTTTTTTTCCTGTTTTCTTGTTTAAATTTGTCTTTCACTCTCCAGACGCTGTTTTTCTGTGACACTTGGGAAGGAAATGCAACACAATATCTTAATGAGGTCTGCAGTTTTCCACAGTTCTGCCGTATTTTGAGCAAACAGAGCACCCTTCAAGTTCTGGGATGACACAACAACTCAGCTACATCCTGTTTTTCTGACTTTTCATCACTATTTTCTCACCTTTTCAGCTTCTCACCTTTCTTGTTCTCTACCCATAACACGGATTATATCAAACTACAGATTCCCTAAATTGCAGTGCTGAAGCTGGTTGCCCCGAGGGGATTTGAATCTTAGCCCTGCTTCTAAGCATAAATGATTACAAGGCAGATTAACGAGCTAGAAGAAGGAAATGTTTGTTTCCTTTGAGTCAGTCGCAATTTATTTTTCCCTCTGCATTACAGTGGCACGTGGGGAGGGAAAGTGCAACTACCACTTGCACTACGCCTGACCCACTGCCTCAAGCCCTACCTGTTCAGTAGGGTTGAAAGCAGAGCCTTAGCTGTCAAAATGCTGTGCAAACCCTCCACACAGTTTCTGGTGCTGGTGTGCTGTTTAGTTTTTTGCACAGAAATCAGGCCTGCTTGCAGTGCGTCTGAGCTGTGTGCGGACGTTAAGGGCATTCCCCACAAACATCTCTTGCAGATGGCCTCCCACACACAGTGCACATTTAGCTGATGTTCAGGAGCCAGATCGCACCACTTCTACACCCCCACGAGGAACTGAGTATCCCACAAACTTCTTATTTGATTATAAAATTTGATCTTTGCTGTTTGAAGATGAAAACCTTTGAGAATATTTAGGAGATTCAGCAAAAAGTTTTTGAGATTGGGGTAATGCCTCTTCAATTAAAACCTGTCTGGGGGGCTGCATGTGCAGAACATCCCAACAACTAACAAAAGAGAGAAAACATTTGGAAATGGCTAATTAAAAAATCTAACTCCAGACTGAAAGCAACCTCTCATGTTTCTCCTCCTCCCTGAAATCGGTGGAGGAGTGTTCTGTGGTCGTGGGGCACTGCACGAAGCCCCACGTGTCCAAGAAGCACAGCAGCCCCATCCAGCAAGCCAGAGCTAACCACAGCTCGCCCTGGGCTCTGGCTGCAGAGCGGAGGCTGGCTCTGCACAAGATGCTTTCTCATTTCAGCCTGGGCCACTGGGGTTTGCATGTCTGCTTGTGGGTTTGTGCTTGTTTGTTTCCTTGTCTTGCTGAGCTTCATTGAAGCACTTTGGAGTGTGTTTTTTTTCTGTTTACTCTTCACAAGCAGAACACAGACGTTTCCCAGGCCTGTTAGCTGTTCTCAGGTTCCTCTTCCACACCAACATCACACCCATCGCTACTTCTCTCAGAGCTTCTCAGCATCTTTGCACTTAGGTAAAAATATTTTCAGCCACAGTAGATGATAAAGCACATTGCCTTGGGTAGCTGCGTCTCATGTACTCACAGAGCAACCGTTCTCTTTTGAGAACTATTAGGCAGTTAAAAAACAACAATGCTGGTTTGTGGTCAAGGCATGCTCAGCAATGTGAGAACTTTACTCAGTAAAACAATGGTATAGGGGCGCAGAGATGTCAGGGTGATTCTTAGTTCTTCCTTCCGTTGTAACTGGAAGGAAAACTAATAACTGAAAGAAGCACTGAGCTGTCAGTATCAGGGATTTCAAGTTAGCTCGATTACTGTGTGTTTATTAGATTCCCACAGAGCAGAAGACATCACGCTTCATCAAAGCAGTATCCTGCCTTCTGTCAGCAGCCTCAACAGATGCTTCGGAGGAAGGAAAGAGATGGAAATCCAGTGAGAGCATGAGAAGGGTGTCAAAGGGCTGGGGAGGGCTTCACTGCTCTGACTGCAGCTGGGTGGTGGCCAGTGAGTGTTAGACAGCTCTGGCAAGGAAGAAGTGCTGAGTCCTGGAAGGGAGCAGAAAGGGATAAGCAAACCTTGAGCAGGGCACGGACCAGCTTGCGGGGGGATGGAGGGACAGTGTCTGCGTATGGTCTGGCACTGAGACAGTGTCAGGCACAGCCACCAGAGGATGAAGCCTCCCTGTGAGCCACAGAACAGGCGTGCAGAGCAGGGAGAGAGGCAGCTCTGCCTTCACACGCAGCCCAGCCAATCTGCCTGCAGGACATGTTTGCTGGCAATATGGTTTCTTGTTAAAACTGGTGAAAGTAATTAAACCTATTCTCCTGAGGATTGAATGGATGATGGCAAAAAAACTATATTTTGGCTTCCTGAAACAAAGATTAAAGCCAGTGCAGAAGCCAGAGGAGCTCTGCAGCTGAGAGAGCTCTGTTTTTCTGTCCTCTACGCCAAAAGATGGAGGGAGGGCATTTCAACTCCACTGCTGTGCTGTTTAAATGGGAGTCCTTTCACATAAAGGTCTGAACTCATCTCCTCACACATCCAACAGCCTCTCCTGTTCCAGCTGTAGTTTGCAAATTACATGTTTAAGCCTCAGCTGCCCTTCATCTCCAAGCTGCTTCTTCAGACACAGCTCTATGTAATTTTCTCCTGAAACCGGCTCCAAGCATACGTGGTTGCTTTCCGCTCGTGTGTTGGGGCTAGAGCCAGCCCATCTACCTGTCCTTGTGCAACAGGCACTGCTGCTGCTGCTGGGGCTGAAGCAAACGGAGCAGCTCCATCGCAGCTCATGGGTTTCCCCTTCAGCCCCAGGGATGGAGGCTCCTTGGAGAGCAAGGCAGGGGAAAAGCTGAGCTCATGATGTCATCTGTCCCTCCTTTGTTTGACTCAGTGTTTCTTGAATTCTTGGCTGCACCAGTGGCAGAGCTGAGAAAGGAAGGGTGGAGAAGGCACCCTTCCTTTCTACAAGGAATAACTGACAAGGATGGCGTTGAAGGCAGTCTCCCTAGAGGTATGAGACATGGGTGGGAGCCCACCCTGGATGCCAGTTCTGAGCTGGAGCGGGTCCTCCAGCCACGTGGACCTTGCAGACAAAGGGCAGCAGTCGCACTGCCACAGCTGCCTGGCATTTGGCTTCTGTTTGTTTAGTTCAAGCATCTCTGCAGATGCGTTTTGAGAGGAGCCTGACCCTGCCAGTAAACGTGCTGTGAGCACAGGGACTGGGCCACTGGAGTTCTGCAGGAGGCATGAAGGAGCAGCTCTTCCCTGGATTCCAGCTGGACTGAGTTGCCCCAGGCAGGGCACAGCTTGCGGCACAGCTCCAAGGACCTTCTGCAGCACAAGTGGAAATACAAAGTGTCTGCAGTGCTCGGGCAAGTCCAGGGCAGTGGTGGCTGCGTGTCACCACAGTTCTGGTAGATTCGTTAGACCAAAACCACTTTTAAGACGCCCAAGTTCTTTGTTCAAGCTCAGCTTTGAGTGCCTGGGAGTGTGCTTGTTGGTGGAAAGCTGATCACTGGTGATGGCAATCAAGAGATTGCCTTCATGTCGGTCACCAAACAAAGCTTTGAGAAAAAAAAATGCTTTTCTCTCAGCCTATTTCTCGTCAAGAGAGTACATTTGGGAAAAAGGTTGCTAACACCAAACCAACCAAACAGCTGCATGACATGCAGCATTACCTGGTACAGGTTCACTGAGGTTTCACATTCATTCTTAAAATTTTCACTTCAGAGCAACGTGCTTGGGCCCTCTTGTATAAACTTGCCCTGTGCTCCTCGCTGCATTTATTCAGCTGAAGCTTGAGTGCCCCACACCAGCTCTGGTCTGCTGGATGATCCCACAGAGCACAGCATGTGCAGTCCCTGCAGCATGCGTCACCTTCAGACCTCTGAGCTCCAGCACAGAGAGCAGCGTGGCTGCAACAGCATAGGTCTTTGCAAGAGCTCCCTCGCTATATTTCTGATAGCATTGTGGGTTTTGCAGCCCACACTGTTTCATGCAGCGGTGACTATACTGCTGTTAGGTTCCCAGACAGCCGTTCGGAACCCTCCTGAGGTAGGAGATGAAGCACAGATATGTTCGTGTATTTATGTCACTTCCCTGATTATTTGAGCACCTCATTGTCTTTAACGTTTCGGCGTCACATGGACAGTGGTATTCACTCTATTTTGTAGAAAGGGTCCAAGAAACAGGAAGGACTCAGACAAAAGGCTTCTGAGGTCTCATGTTGGTCTCGGTCCCCGAACCCACGCAACCCTCCCCATCAGTGTTTATCAGCTCTGCCCCTGCAGCTGCCTGCCCAGTGAGAGAACCCCATGTGCAGAGGCATTGCAGCTGTGCTGATGGATACAGCCATGCCAAACCAGCACATCATCCCACAACCCTCCAAAAAAAGATCCTCACAGATTTCAGGGCCTTTTACCCTTCGTAAAATCAGAATGTGTCCAGCATACCATAGCAGTCTCAGATCACTCACTTCTGAAGCTGGTTTTCTGTTCACTGCTCCACCTAGACAGTCAGTGGACGTGCCATTGGTATGTGCACCTTGCACTGCGGGACAGGGAGCTCTCCTTGTTTCTGTGCACGCTACCCAGACCTCACAGTCACTAGGGCTCCTGGACTGAGCCATCTTCCAGTGCTCTTGCTGGTATAGCACTCTGGCTAGAGCTTTTTTCCTAGGAAGTACTGGAAAAGAGTCTGGGAAGGGCTGCAGATGAGGTAGATGAAAGACTTGTGCCAAGCACCACTGGAGAATTTTGGGAGTGGCTCGGATGCCAGCCCTGGCACAGATTGAGCTGAGCAGGAGAAAGTGGGGTGGCCAAGGGAACCACAGACAGCCACCTTGCAGGGACCTCCACGCACCAACCACACAGCTCTGTCAGAAGCTGCTCGAGCCCTGGCTCTTACTTCTGCCAAAGCCGTGGTGGATGGCTTCTGCAGTGGAAATCCATACTCCTTTCAGCCTCTCTCTGCTTTTGTAGGGCCTCTCACTGCCACAGCTATGTGGTGGGGCACACAGGGTGCACAACAGCTTGCAGATGGGCTGCAGAGCCAGAGAGCTGAAAGCTGTCACCAAAACTGTCACCAAAACTGTCACCCAGTGTGTCTTGTCTGCTCAGAGGAGCCTGCTGAGGGTCAGTCTGGTGTTTACAAGACCGCTTTCTCACCCTGCAGTCAGCAGTTATCATGGTGGTGAAGAGAGGGAGGAGGCATCTGCTGTGCAGAGAGAGCATTGGTTTACTGGAAAGGGAAGAAGGGATTTTAGGGACCTGCTAAAAGGAAGCTTGGTGTAACAGTGACTCAGTGTCTTGTATAAAAGTCTGGAAAGTTACAGGGCTTTACAGGCAACAGCCTGATAGCAGTGACATTTGGGAGCAGCTGCATCCAGTTACCAAATCATCATGCTAAGACAACACTCCTTAATGGCCCTGAGCTGCCTCACCTGGGCTCCCCCACACCTGCCCACAGCTCCTTTTAAGCTCAGGACGGGGCTCTCAGTCTGTTCTTGTCCTCAGTGCAACCAGGCCTGCTTCCAGGCCTGCCTCTGGCCGTGCCACGGGTATAGACATCAGCCATGCAGTGCTGCAGGTACCTTGCCTCTGGGGAGGTCTTTTGGAGAGTCTGTGGGGATCTTGTTGGGGCCCAAAGGAGCAAACTGCACTTGCTTCTAAGCTGGTCATTTCTATGCAGCAGAGCTCTGGGCTCCTTCTTTGGTTACCAAGAAGAAATGGATGTGGTTAGGATGTGATTGATTTAGCTGCCTGTTCTGGAAGATAAACTTCATCATTTTGCCTGTTTTCCTCCAGGGACTAAGGGGAAGTCTAAATGACTAATTAGCATCTAGGATTATGCAAGTTGTGTCACATGCCTTGTCTGGAGCCACTAAAAGACTGAGATCAGAAATGTCCACAGAGCTCAGACAGTAGAAGTACAGGAAACTGCAGGATCTCAGCTTGGGATTTAAGATCATAATTTTCACCTATGTATGAGGCCAAAATCCTTCTTGATTTATCCTGGCGTCTCTGGTTTAAGGGTCAAAGCAGGAACTGGCCTGTTCTCCTCCAACTCAGTGCCCTTCCAGCAGCTGAATTGCTGCTTTTTTCTTATATCTATGAAAACATAAATGGTGTGCCTCCTTCCCTTCCTGTTTCTGACCCATTTCTTGCTCTATGGCAGACATGACTGTGGAGTTCATTTCAGTTTCATGCAACTATATTTACAGGGTGAATTATACCTATGACTTATTATTATCTTGGGCTTACTTGCTATTTTAAGATTATTTTTCAGCTTCAGGTTTGGGCTAAATGGACTTTCCCTTGCTGAACACGTGCACTCAGAACAGGAAGGAACTTGACTTTGTAAAGATTTATTTCCCTTTTAACCTAATTATATGACTATTTGTAACAATAAGCTTCAGTTCCACTTCAGGTACCAAGATTTTGTCTGTTGACAGTTATTTGCCTTAGGCTGTAAGATATCTATGACTGAAATTCAGTGAAATGAGGGCATTTATATGTATAGCACTCAAAATGTGTTGTTGAAGTCTGGCCCTGTCCTGAATTGTTTAAGCAGAAGCCTAAGGATGTGGAACTGGAAATAAAATGCATGTGGAACTAGACAAACGTTGATTTCTAAAAACCAAATTTGGTGATGTAGAATTAGCTTTAAGTGTTTTCTGGTTGAAACGAAAACAAGAATAAAAAACTTCTCTAGATGTGTGGGGGAAGCTGAAGATGATTTCACTGTTTAGAAAACGTGAAAGGAGGAGAAGATGTCATGTTGAAACAAAGAACCTGGTGAGGTTTTGGTACACAGTGCTTGAACCACTTTTCTCTGACAGGCGCCAGAGCCATCTCCATCAAACTGAACTTCATGTAACAGTAAATACGTACCCAAAGGTTTTAAACCAAAGTCACCTCAGCAAGTGCTGCATCTCCCTGCTGCTTCATTCCTTGTATTTCTTGACTGTGCAGCTGTGGGTTTTAATTAAATATAACTGGGTGGCACCAGTAACGAGCTCTCAGTGATGAGCTCTGCCTGCTGCTGGCACAGCATGGTGCCTCCATGCTGCCCGGTCTCTCCCCTTGCAGAAAATGGCAGCTGGGGCAGGCTGGCAGCACCCTGAGCTGTGGGAACAGAGGAAATGGCGGCAGTGGGGCTCCCAGCTGCCTCCAGCAGCAGGAGATGAGTTGCTGCCCACTGTCAGTGCATATCCAGATGCCATCCTGGGACTGTTTGCCCTCAGGTGCTGCTTGTGGAGCTCTGTTGGGGCAGAAGGGCCTCTGAGGCCCTCTTGGCAGCGCTGTGGTGGCAGAGGGGAAGCAGCTGGGTGTCTGCGGCTGGGGCTGCCGCTGTGGTGAGGGCTGCCACCGGCCTTGTCCCCGCCAGCAGCCCCTGTGCCTCAGCAGCGGTTTCCGAGGAAAGGAGTCTGTTAACTGAACCTGGAGTAACTTCTCATTTCTGTCTGCCTGTGCTAGGGTAACAGCCCTGTGCATTGCTTCTGCCCTCTGTGCCCCTCTCCTGGCAACAAAGATGTGCTTTTTTTCTGCCTTCCTCCTCTCATTCTTCACTGGCTTCCCCCCATCTTCCTTTCCCCAGTCTTCATAAATCCATCCCCCATCTCTTCTGATTTTTCTTTCCAACCAACGCTTTTGTCTCCTTGTCCTTGGCTCTGCAGGCACAGGCAGATCACCTTCATCTTGGTCTCCCACACTTGTTTCCACTGCCACTTCTGCAATCCCAGCTCTCATCTCGTTCATCTTGTTTCATTTCCTTTAACTCTCACCTACCTTTTCCTTTTGTCTCTGACATCTTTCATCTGTCTCTAGAAAAGTCTTCGTCCCTCAGAACAACCTTGAATTTCAGGCCTTCAGGC
Source organism: Penelope pileata (assembly GCA_013396635.1). NCBI lineage: Eukaryota > Metazoa > Chordata > Aves > Galliformes > Cracidae > Penelope > Penelope pileata. Next base: position 185,566 of record WBMW01002882.1, on the reverse strand, counting down.
TGTGTTCCTGTTCTACCTGAGATTACCATGCCTGTTCAGCTCTTTATTACTTTCTCCCTCTAACACTTCTTTTGCTCTTGGTAACATTAAAGCTGCTCTTTGCCAAGTGTCAGTCTTGTCTTTAACTAATACTCCATCTTCGGTCTTGTTTCAACCTGTCATCCAGTGCTTACACAACAGTGCTCTGCCTGAATTCTTTGTCTTCCCTTGGCCAGAACTGCACAGTTTCCTGTTCTTTTCCTGCATCTCCAGTCTTTTTTTTTTTTTTTTTTTTCCAGAATGCATCTTCTTCCCTGATCTTCTCAGGTTTCTCAAAGGCCTCTGTTCTTCAGTCTCTTCTGAATAATTTCACTCACAATCTTTGCCTATGCCAAGCAATGCACAGGGCAAACCCTCAGGTTCTTCTGGCCCACCTCAATTCACCCGAGTTAGAACCTCAGGGTGACCAGACGCCCATTCAGCTCAGTGTTGTCATCGTTCTGCCTTTCCAAACTCACCACTGTGTCCTTTTTTTGTTGTAGGAGGTAGCACAGATTTAACTGTCATCTGATATGGCTATAGCTGTCACATCACCTTGCAAATTACTGAGAATTCATGATGATTTGGTGTCTTAATGTGTACGGAAAGCAGCAAACTGGCCATCTCTTCATTAGGGCTTTCACATGCTTGAGTAAAAGCATGGCTTTCTCTTGTTGGGTTGCTTGTAAGGAATGGAGAAATTTATTGCTAATGATTCTTTTGAAAACAAATCTTAAGAAGTGAATTCCACACACAAGTTTCATGAATTTTTACCTTCCTCTCCTCAATGTGGGCTTATCTAAAACACCCAGCTTTATTCCCACAGAAGACTTGGCTGCTAGCATGTAGCTTCTGCTTCCCTGGAAGGAGCCATGCAAGCCAATCTTGTCCATGAAGCTTCTGGTAACCACAAAAGCACTGCAGCCTGCCTAGGAGTAGAGCAGCAGGGTGGAGACAGGCTGGGCTGCTGTTCACATGTGCTCTGTACCTGTGCTCAGAAAGAAAAGGAAGAAGCCTACAATATGACAGTGACATTATGGGGGTCTAAGAAAATCACCAGTGCTTTCAGTTTGGAATTACATAACCTCTAAGAGGTGTGAAAGTTTGGGGGGCAGAAAGAGCTTTGTTCTTGCAAACTTCAAAGAAGAAATCAGTTGGCTTAGGGTTGTGTTTTGACAGATGGTTTTTTTCCTCTGTTTTAACCGCTTCTGTGTGTGTGTGGAAGTTCAGTTTTGCATCAGCTTTTATGTGAATCTGGGGGGTCTTTCAGACTGCCCATCCTCTTAATATTCCTGATAAATTCTAGGCAATTATGAAGATATCAGTAGTTCAGCCTTCTTGAGTAACGATCGCTTTGTCCACCTTGTTGCAGTAAGCCTTCTATCATTGTTTGAAAAAAAATGTCTTAGAACAACCAAGTTTCCTTTCAGGGCAATGATGCTCTGGTTGAGGGGATTAATAAGGAAAGATGCCAGAAAGTGTATTCAGCACTCTTTTTCAAAAGCCTCACACTAATTCCCAGCATTTATAGGTCACTACCTGCAGAATTGAGCCAGGGTGGAGAAATCAGCAGAGGGCAAGCCTGTGCGAGGAGCTGGTTGAATAGTCTGATGTAGACTAGCTCCTTTTTTCTTGCTGCTCTTACCTTCATTTTATTTTTGTATCTATTTGAGGGGTGTGTTTTGCTGCATGTCAGTATGTATGCTGAGGAAGTACATGCAGGGTTGTTGTAAGAAACATTTTTTCTACAGATATGTTTTAGAGCTTAGTTGGGAAAATCAGTTGAACTGCTTGGAGTGGTGAATGAGAACTAAGCTATTGCCTGGGAGTAGCTGATGCTATATGATGGCTTGAAGATCTTGCAGAGCAGTGATTTCTCAGCCACAGAACCGCTTAGGTCAGAGCTTTTCCTTGTTTTCCTTTCTGAACACACGATGGCAGCATATGCCTTAAGCAACAGTTAGAATATTTTATGTTAAAAATTGAATGAAAACTTGTAAACTGTTTTCTCTACTGTGACTTGCAAGAAATGAAAGAACAATTTATTTCCTCGTGTCTAAAATCTCATCTTCCTTTCTTTTATAAAAATGCAATTAATTCCTAATTCCTACCTATCTCCAAGTGATGCAATGGGAAAAGAAATTGAGGGCTTTGAAGTAGCAAACATCTCATTGAAGGAGCCTGCCCATGGTGGGACGAAAGCAGCAGCTCAGTGGCAGAGTGCCTTCAGAAGCAGCTGTTGGGAAATAAATTCTTGCTGTGAATTTTGTAAGGATTTGAAGTCTCTCAGACTGGCCTGGACAAGATTTCAGATGAGCTGAGTTTTTGAAGGACCCTGAATTTTTTTTTTCTTCTTTCCTATACTTACAGGGTCATGTGGATGCCAGCAATATTTTTTTTCCCAAAGATACCTTCAATTTTCTGTTAGGAGATGAATTTGTGGAAGGAAACTCTCATCCCGGTGTGTGTTAGCAGTTCCTGTGCAGTTCTAATGACATCTTCCTTCCGTGTCCCACGGCCGCCCTCTGCTGCTGCTGGGGCTGTAGTGGGGCTGGCCCTGCTGCTGCAGGATCAGGATTCCCCTTGCCACCAAGCAGTTTTGCATTAGACCTCATGGCCCTGACTTACTGTGTGTTTTGTTGCTGGTCTTTTGCCATTATCTCTGTTTAAGGTTATGGTTCTAGGACAAAAATTAAGTCTCTGATACAGATACCTTTTTGTTATAGTAGACATTTTTCCCTAAAAGGTAATTTCTTTTCCTTGTGTATTAGTCTGCATCTAACCAGTGAAGAAGCAGGAAAAGAACTTTGAGAAACCCAGTGTTTCTTCAGGCCCTTGCTATCTTTAACAGCATCATTAGTATAAAATGTTCTCTATATAGAATGTAATAAATTCATTAGTAGTAACTTAAGCAAGCCATGAAATTGAGTGTTACTGTACTCCACTCCAAAGTGGGCATTGCCCCTGGAAAGCTGAAGAATTGACTTAGGATTCTTGCAGGGGGATGATCAGGAGAGGAGACAAGTAGCTTGTGCTTTCTGGGAATTAATGCCAACAAAGTGCTGGTGCTCCCACGTAGCCTTGGCTGACCGCCATGAGTGGGAAGAGTCTCAGGTCTCCTCTTTGGGAAAGAATGATAGAAATTAATTGGGATTAGCATTGTAATACAATTTTGTAGCAGAATAACAACCCAGTGAGCTCCTGCTTGAGAAAGCTGCTAAGGGGGGATTGTTTAGCAATTATTGTGCATGTGTATTTAGTGGAGGAGTGGCATTTGTCTGCCCTATTGGTCCAGGCTATGTCATCACATGTGGGGTCTCACAAGGGAAACTGGACCTTGCTGACAGCCCTCAAGTTAGCAGTGATGTGTTTATTCCGCCTGAGTTCTTACACTGCATTTCTGTAGAACAAAACAGAGGAGACAAGTTGGTGGTGCGGATCCTTTCAGGGATGGGAGTCTGTGGTGTAGGAGTTGATGAGTTCAGTGATCCTGGACCTAGGAGTGTCTGCCCTTTCATTTGTAGCTGCCTGTGAGAGATTCAGCATGTGATGGACGAGGGCCTGTAAACAAGTGACTCATGCTGAGTTAACCTTTCTTCCAATTTCATGCTTTCTGTTCTAGGTTTTTCCTTTCTGTCTGTCGTACAGCACTTCCCTTTTCTGCCCTGTTATCTTTACTCTCCAGCTAGTGTTCTCCATGCCTTAGGTTTTTACAGATTTGCTTCTGCTCTACTACTTATTTGCCCAAGCTCATCTGGCACCTTTATATCTTTGTCCCCCTTTTCCCTCTGTTATTCCTTCTAACCTCTGTTTCTCTGGGGAAATGAGAAGATCTCAAGCTCTACCTCTTTGACCTTTTAATTAGGTGGAAGTGTTCAAGACATCTAACTGACCTGTGTTAGGCAATCCCAGCCTCAGTTCTGATTCCTTTCTGCAGGCTTTTGCTTTCAGTTGGGTAAAATCAAGCTTAGGGGGCTAAGAAATAGCTTGAGGAGCTGCATCTGGGGAGCACAAATAGATGGGCAGCATTCAGATGGATTTCCAGGACTGAATTCATCCTCAAATGTGGCATAAGCATACTGTAAGCAGGACTTGCCTAAGAGAAGCTGGCATCTGTGCCTGCAAAGCAACAAGTGCCCAGATGCTGGCTGTTAATGAGCACATTCCTTTTCAGGATCCTCCCCCAGATGATGGGCAAAGAAGTGTTGTAATGACTCTCCCACCTGACCCTGTCTCATCAGTCTTGCAACATGTGCAAGAAGTCATGTCTGCCCCCAGACACCTGCCAGCAACACATGGTGACTGCATCCTGCTCAGCATCATGCCTTTGGGCCAGAGGTAAGGAGACAGCTGCTGGCTGCAGATCTCACTTTCTTTCTTACACTGTGCTTTTAATGTTCCCAAAAGCTGAAGAGAAAAGATGTTCTGTTGTCTTATTTTAGAGATGGGATGCTCTGCATTTGTTTGTTGGTGTTTAATGAGCCGTTGTGGTGATGCTTTAGAGAACTGAGAAAGGTGTACTGGAGAACACTTAGAAATGCCCCCAGGCTCTGGGCCAGCCAGTATGCTAACCTCAGCTCTCACTTGAAATGAGTACCAGGGCTTCAAAGACCGAAGACAAATGCTAACATTGTCTATAAACTCTTGATATTTTGGAATAATTGTACAGCTGTTGCCTCAGGGCTCTAGCATTGAAGCCCAATTTGTTGGTGCTTGGTGTCACATGGTCACTTTGGGTGGCTGCCCATCTGAAGGGGAACCCAGCACACCTGGCTGTGCACAGCCAAATGATGCCCAGCTGCTTCCTTCCCACTGCTACATTTAAATGCTGGGTTTTTGGAGGGGGAAGAACAATGCTGTCAGCATTCAGCTGTGAAGGCTGAGGCCACAGCAGCATTCATGTGTGAAGCCCTGTGCTAGGGCGGGTGGTGGTTTGCTGCTTCAGGTGTCCAAACTGCAGGAGTGTGCAGACTCCAGACTTCATGCTTTGTTGTTTTGGTTTGACTGTACAATCCAGCATCTGTGGGGTTTTTGTTGTTTTTTAAGGAAAAACTGTCATTTCCATGGCTGGTGGAAAAAATACCCTATGTAAACAGCTTCAGTTCTGATACAGAAATAGCGTGCAGGGACCAGACACCTCGGTATGACCTCTGAACTAGGGCTCACTCCTTCCATGCCTGTAACAGCTCTGGGCCAGCTCAGCAGAGCTCTCCAAAGCTGATTGTCCCCTTGGGACACAGGGCTGTGAAGTTTGTGTTTGGAGCCGGCTTCAGTTCTGTCTGTCACAGCTTGGTCTGAGCTGGAGGAAATGATGGGGCAGTGTTTGTTCAGAGGCAAACAAGTGCAGGTGTGTAGGATGCTGGGCAAGGTTTCTTTGTTTATTTCTAAATAGTATAAATGTTGGTTCTTCAGCTAATGGAGGAAGTCTGGGCTGCTCGAAGGGACACTAGCTTCCATGTCAGCCATCTGCCCTGCCTCTTCCTCCATTGATCAGTGTGGCCATGAAGCAGAGCTGTTACAGTGCAGAAGTCTGACTGAAAATGTTCCTGTGTGATTTCTCACCACTCAAAGTCAGCTTAGTCTCCTTGCCCTATATTCTCAGCAGAAAGCTTGCCTTTTCCAGCAGGAAACAGCATTTTAAGTGCTGTATGGTTATGTAGGCTGCAGAGTGAGAGCAGGCCAAGAACGTGCATAACCTAAAAGGAAGGGTTTTCACGCTGGAGTTCTTAATAGATCACTCTTAATCTAGTTGATTTTGCATGTTTGGCATCAGATTTCTTGTAGTAGCAACAGCAATAAGGTATTGAAATAATGACCTTTCCCCTTTGCCAGCTTTCTGTGCTGTCCTGAAGCTAGCTTTAAGGGTTGCTATGGAAATTCAGCTTTGCCAGGCCATATGCACGGGATTAGAGCTTGACTGTGAATCAAGAAACAAAGGGAGCTAGCTGGATGAAAAGTCTTTTGATCCGAATAAGCATCTTCAGCAGTGCTCACCCGTAATCAAAATTCCTTCCCTGATTTCCTGCTCGAGGCACAAGGCTGCAAGTGTGGCTGCAGTGCAGGGGGAGCTAACAGGAACCAATTTTCCATAGCTGTGGTGCTCGGGGTAAATGGCCTTTCTTAGGATGGTCGCCAAAGCATTACAGGAGCTTGCCAGCTAACACAATAATTTGGACAATCTAGGAATTACATCCCTGTGTATTTCTATTTGTCCTGTGTTCCCTTAGTTAAAATGTTTTCTGCATGGAGGTGGAGCTTCCTTCCTCACTTGCTTTTCGTGTTCCCACTGTGAAGAGTAGCTGGGATCAGAAACAAGCGACCTCATGCTGGATTTTTCCCTGAGAAGTGGCAACCTGGCAATCTGGGATCACTTGGTTTTAGCTTCCTGAGGTCTGGAATTGTGTGAAATGCTGTGGCAGACTGAGCTTTACCCCTGCAGCACTGACTGGGGAGGTGGAGGTTTGGGAAGAATTATTTTCCTTAGTCCTGTGAAATAGCTGAGCCAGGAGGTCTCTCTCCACGGCGTGAGGTTGCAGCCTGACCGTGCTGCTCTGTGTGAGGCAAGTTGTGACCTTGAGCTGCACAATCTGCCTGGCTTTGATAAGCACCTCGCAGCCCTGGCTTCGTGTCGTGCAGCCGAGATGCTCAGCTTTCAGCAGCTCCATGAGGGGCCTGGAGGCCTCTAGCAGAGCCCTTGGCTGAGCACAGTGACAATTGGTGGCTAAATTCTTCCTGCAAGTGTGCCCTTTAATGTGTCTCTGGAACTCTGTGGCTGAACCCATCCAGTGTAATGTCAGTGATAGGTACCAGGCCCTGTCTCTGCTCTTTATTCAGAGCAGTCATGCATGGCTATTGGAAAAAGAAATACATATATGCTTGATATGTTTTCATGGGACCATGGTGAAATATGTTCTTTTGCTTTAAACTCTGCGAGAAAAGGAAGTAAACTTGATCTCTGGTCCTTGCCTAGAGCCCTCAGGTTTCTTTCTGTAGCAGTCAAGTGAGACAAAGCCAGTAAAAATATATCCTGTTGGAGCTGTTGGTCTCACCCTGCTCCAGCTGCAGCTGTCTGCTCTGCTTTACCAGATGAAATTTCCCTGCAGAGCAGGGGCTGTGTTAGCCATCTCCCCCAGGTGGGGCATTCAGCAGAACAGCAAGGGAAGAGCAGAGCAGGAGAGGTGTGGGAGCACCAGCAGCGATGGCTGCTGCTCACGGAGCCCTGCGTGGGGTTCTCTGATTTCCTGCCTGAGCACAGACACAGCTGTGGTGCTGGTTGCAGTTACCTGATAAAGATCACTTTTAATAGTGACAGTGGAGCTAAGAAGCAGGGCATGAATTGAGGTGATTGTAGAGAGACTGGGCCCTCTGGCAGAGCGTTAACACACCCATCAGCAGGGTTCTCCTGTTCCAGAAAGCAGCTGGAGGGCACCTTCTGAGCTTGGGGCCCTGATAGCTCATTTCCCAAACAAATCTCTGCTTGGGACCGGGGCTCCCTTGCCCTGGATTCTCCCTGAACACAAACAGGAAGATGCACAGGGCCTGCTTCTGAGAGCTCCCACGCATGAGAAAAGTCATTCTCGAACTGAGGGGTAATTCCAGCTCTGTGTGAGCTCCCAGCCCCGCACCTCTTTGCATTATCAGCCACTTGTTCCACACAGCTGCTATGTAGATTTGCTCATAGCGTTTCCTTTCTGCTGAGATGTCTGTGTATTCCTTTTCGTGCTGTGATACTTCAGCATGTACTTTCCTGTAAGAACTCCCTGTGCTGGATCTGGGCTACAGCACGTTTTCCCCATTGGGGCCAGGCCCTTGGCTCTCTGAAACCTCTGCCAGCTCCAATCTGCAGCTCAAGTGCTTTGGCACCCACTTCCCACAAAGGCCCTCAGTATCCTGCACCTCTGTGCACGCCCCAGATACGTGTATTTGTCTTTGCCTGATTAGGGCTCATCTGCTGCAGAGTTTCTGCAGATGTTTCTTTATTTAAACTCTGTTTTGTGAAGGGAAGGAAAGGAGACCCATACACGCAGAGGAAGGAGGTGTGTTTCATAGGATCACATTTATTCTGAAGTGGCTCTGATGCCAGGAAAATGTGCACCTCGCTCATAATTTGTCTCATTTGTTCTTCCCTCCAGCTCCCCCCTCAGAAAAACACCGACAGGAATTCCTCACTTCCTCACTTACTAATTAAATCTCCCTGCCTGCAATAAACCAAGAAGGTCTATCAATGAGGCAGTATGCGGTCAAACGATGGTTGGAACAGCTCAGCAGGAAATTTGGTAGGAAAATACGACTTCAGCAGCTTAGCAGGCTTTATTTTTAGGGCGCGTGAGCTCGTTCAACTCACAGATGCAAACTGCCAGATCCCCATTGTTGTCAGATGGCTCCTGTCCCGCCAGGCTGAGTCAAGTGGTGACTCAAGGGCTTGGCAATGGGTTGTGATTTTCTTCCCTCCTCCAGCCTAAGATGTGTGATAGATAAAACTTGTTTGGAAAGCTCCTTTCCAGCTTGCTCTGGTTAAAAACCCCTGTTTGTAATCAAAAATCAATTGGAAAGCGAATATGTTTGCAGAGCACCTGATGGATGGAGGCTTGGTGCTTTTGTGGGTGGATGTGGGCTGCCTCTGCTTGCTCTCAGGGTTGCCCAGGTGCGAGCTGAGCCCCAGACAGAAACAAGGGGCTGTGTTAGCTCAGCACTGATCCTTGGCCAGCGGCCCCTGCCCGGAGCTGGGATTTATTGGGGCTGCAGCACAGTGCTGCTCTGAGCTCAGGTGGGGGCTGCCTGGCTCCCAGCCAGCTTGGCAAGTGGCTGTAAATCCCGTGGAAGGCTCGGGCCCATATGCTGCCCAGGGAAACTCAAGCTCTAATTTCAGAGCCCAGAGCTTTCTCTTCTCTCCCAGCCCTGCTCCTCCCAAACCCTTACCCTCCTCTGCAGTGCAATCAGCTCCTAGGAATCACTAAATAATTTGAGGTACATAAAGATAGGGCTGCCCTGGACATCTTACTGTGCTTGCTTCTCACTTTTCTGCTTTTGTGGCTCTTTGAAACCTTGTATGCTATCAGATACCAGCTTGCGTGCACGGAGAGCATCTCCCACAGGGATGAGGAAATCTTAGGGCACTTCTGGCCACTGGTCTGGCTGCGTGCTCTGAAGCAGTGCGGAGGGTCTGTGCCTTAGAGAGCAGCTGAGCTGTGCAGGGCACACATCACCCTGCAGAATGCTGTCAGAGTTGAATTACACCCGAGCATCCCCTTAAAATGAGTAACAGGTTTCTTCTTCTCATGTAACATCATGTTGTGCACACCAGTGGGAAGAGACAGATGCCCTTAGCAAATGGTACAATTAAAAACTCCAGGGGGACACTTGTGCTCATTGCAGGCCCATGTTGGTTTGACTTCCAGTGACTTTAGGTGCTGAAGGGTCTGTTAGGAGTTCATAGTTTGGCAACTAAATGAGTTTGAGTTTTTTGTTAATTTTACTTTTCAAGAAATTTGCTCATTGTAAGTTTCAATGTAGCGTGTCCTCGAGCCCATCACTAAAGTTAGATCACACAGTCCGAGGTGGTGGTGTTGGATAAATCCATATATGATTTAATAGCCCTAAATAGACAAAATGTCCGCTCCTGCAATTTTTATGTGGAAGTCTGGCTCAAGGCCGTGGCAGTCTGACACATGCAAGGATTCCTCATGCTCTCAGGCAATTGTAATCACTTCCTGACAGTAATTATCCAGATCCCTTTCTTCTTTGGCCTTGTAGCTGATCAGTGCACTCGAGCTGTCCTGCTGTGTCTAACAAGGATAAGGTGGTAACTGTCCCTCCCCAGCTGCAAGATCACTGATAACTTTAAAGGATGCTTTTAACAGGATGGCTTACTGCTTTTCCAAGGATGTGCTGTTATATCAGCAGAAGGTGCTTTGATGGTACAAGAGCTGGAGTGCAAACCCAAACAAGTGAAGATAGCAAGGTAAAAGCAGAGTGGGTCGGGCTGTGGAAGTCAGGAAGGTGATTGCTGGCTGGGTGGGGGTGGATGCAGCCAGATGGGTTATGCAGTGCAAATACGTGAGCAATGGGCTCATTTCTGGTTTGAACTTGGAAGTGGTGTTTGAATCACCCTTGATACTGGGCTGAGTTCCAGGTATGTTGCCTTTGTGCTGACCCCTAAGGGTGAGGATGGTTTTGATGAGCTGGGGAGCTTAAATGTTCAGCTGTTGTATGTAAGGTTCCATGTGGAAATCAAGATCTACCTTCACATGCCTACCATTTAACTTTTGGACTCTGATGCACTGACCTGAGCTGCAATGTTGGCTTTAGAAGTTTATTATCCTGCACTCTTGGGTGCCCTCCCCTCAGCTGTGCCAGCATGGCCACCTGTGGCTTCGTGGCTGTGTGTGTGCCCAGTGGGCACAGCCAGCAGGGAGCAGCTACGCTGCACAACCGGGCACCAGGAACAGAAAGTGCCTTCTGTACCACTGCGAGGACATTCAGCAGGATGGGATTTGTTGGACACGAGGCTGCAATTTGTCATTGGATAAATTCGAATCGATGAAAAGTAGGTTCTCTGGCCTTGTCTGTCAGCTGTGTGCTCAGGACGCTGACTTGGAGAAGTGCTGCAGTGAATAAGCTCAAAGAGTTGCATGACTGCAGGGACAGCAGAGGCTGGTGATGTGCTGCCTTGGAAGAACCTGGGGGTGCACAACAGAAAGGAACAGCCAGTTTCCCATGCTTATGGTTTCCAGGAAATTCTCTGTGTGATGGATGTAGTCAGTTTCTCAAGAGGTCCACAGAAAACCTTCAATTTAAATATTATTCCAGGTAATGTGTATTTATAGAAGTCAGGAATAAATGAGCACACTTGCATGTACTGTTTTTCCGGAAAAAACTCGCCGCCTTCATCATGCACATATGCAGGCACACACACATTTATGAAAGAGCAAGCAGTGCAAAACGTGCGTTGCTGATTTCTGTACAATGTTTACATTGGTCAAATCCCACAGGCAGAGAGAAAAGCTTGTGTGGGGTTTTCTTAGGTACTTGACAGCTAAGTATTTTGGGAGAATGTGCACACAGTGATCCTAAAGAGATGCTACCTGACTCCCTTCTTGTTCCAGTGTTTTAGGTGTGTTTGCGAGTCCCGTTGTTTTTGCATGGGAGAGGTGAAATTTAAGAACACAACCAGCAGTGTTAAATATTATTTTTAAGTGAAGTGATGTTTTCCATAGAAAAACAACAATATTGCTGTACTTTTCTTTGTCTTTGATGTGAAATGAGGGTAAAACCACTGCACTAAATGACGAGCTTAAGGACAGCTTATCTGTTGTCTGTCCTCCCTTTCCCCCACCCCTCTGGCCCTGAGGATGCAGCAGCCTGGCTGCTGGCACAGTGCTCTGCGTGGCGCTGAGCTGCCGCTGCCTGGCAGCGTTGTTTTTGTTGGTGCAAGCCCACCACGTCCCACTCCTAGCAAAAAGCACAGCGAGGGGCAGAACCAGCACTTGCTGATATATGTGGATATTGACAGAACAAACACAAAACGAAAAGACTCCAGCAGCTGGAACTGGTATCTGGAGAAAAGGATCTTTGATCACTGCTTTTGGAAGTAAGAAGTGTGTTGCGTCAATCTTCCTCGCTTTCAAGGCTCTGCTTGCATTCTCTTAAATTTGTCGCAAGGTTAATTTTCAAAACAAGACACGTCTGCAGCATTTTGAGCTGTGTCGGAGACCCAAGGTACCACTTGCACCCAGATAGGGCTCTCGGGTGAGCTTGAGGTCAGCCCTGGAAGTTAACATGAGCATCAGGTGGGGAGAAATGGGGTTTGGGCTTGTAATCTTAGCAAGCATACTGTGCCTCTTAATGCTGAGCAGCACAATCTGCTTACTGCAACAAGGGCCGTTTTGTTTCTGCCCTTAAATCTCATCCAGGAGCCACCTGCAGCCTGTCCTGTTGGTGCAGTGAAGCCGTGGGGTCACCCTGTGCTGGGGGCATGGGACAGCCCTGCAGGGACAGCTGCCTCCGTGCTGCTCTGCCACAGCTCTGCTGTTTTGCTTGGATTTTGCTGGCTGCAACGCTGATGGCTTGAGCATCTCTGTGGTGTGTTGTGGAAACAGCTCCTCTCCATTACCATGCTCCTCCTGGTTTTAGCTCCAAACAGAGCTCTGTGTAAATGCCCTTTCACAGGCACTGTTGTTTATTGCTGTTCCCTGAGACAGCATTTCCAGGGCAGTCATTTCCTGCCTGTCTCACAGCAAATCCACCCGCTGGGAGTGACATGGACCAGAGCTGGGGGTTGTGTGGGGACACCAGCCTTAAGAAGATGCCCCAAGGGGCTGCAAAGCCTCAGCAGGGTGATAGGTCCCCTGCTCCTCTACCCGCTGCTTGTCAGAGGGATGAGCTCTGGTGTGGGCAGCATGCTGCATCTCACTGTCCCCTCTGCAGCACTAGGAGAGCTTCCAAAACTGCTCTGGGGATGTGAATCCACACAGCAGAGCTGCAGTGGGCATGGAGCAGAAACAGCTTTGCTCACTGAGAAGCACAGGGACTTCTCATGCTGCTCACTTGCACAAGGAGCCTGAGCACAACTTCTGCATGACTTGTGCTGCCTTCCTGCCTTTGCCTTTCATAGATCTGAGCCTGGGTAACTCGCACTGATTCTAAAGTTGGGAAGATTTATGCTGTCACACAAACACTCAGCACCTCATAGGAAGTGCAGAGCCTGTTGTGTTACCAGAAAGTCCTACTGTGAGAAGAGGCTTTCGTGGTGGCTGTCATACAAAGCCCTGCTTCATGTCATGATATCTACCATGGAAACTCGGCCTGGCATGTCATGGGGCACAGACGTGGATGCAGAGGTGACTTTGGGCAGAGACTTGCTTTCCAGAGCTTCAGCTTGCCAGCAGAGCAAAGCAGCATGGTGAGCCTTGCAGTGAATGAATTGCATGAGGGCTGGGGAGAAGGAAAACTGAGCTGGCAGGGAGCGGTGGAACCCTGCCTGGTGCTGTGCATGTAGCATCTGAGAGGGCTGCTGCATCCTGCCTCCCAGCTTCAGCTAGATAAGATATCAACTTCCAATTAATTAGATTTTTCTTTGGAACTCATGCCTCTGGTGTGTGCTACTTGCTGACAATGGCCTTTTGTTAGGTGGGAGAGGGAACGCTGCACGTCAGCCAGCCAAGCTGTGAACCCACTTTTCATTTACCACCATCGTTCCTTCCAGCCCAGCTTTACCAACTTCTGCAAAATTATTTTCCTCTCTGAATGCATAGTTGGTTATTTGTCCACAAAACGGAGCATTTGCTTGCTCTACCTGACCTAGCAGACAGATCAGTCAGGAACTGTCCTGCCAGATGTGAGTGTCAGTCAACATACGATCTCCATATAATTTATAAGGTATTAAATTACAAAATAATGAAGCTTTTCAGTTAGCATTTTGGCGTGTGATGATAGTATTACATTTTATGTGAGAATATCGACCGCGGCTCCTGCCCCGTAAAACTGCAAACAGATTTGTAAGCATTGGCACTGGTTTTGCTTAGAAAAAGACAACCATTATGCTCGGGTTACAGTTCAGCTATGTATGTGCAGCCTGGAGGCTGTCCAGTCACACACAGTTCTTTCCCCCTCTCTTTTAACATTTCCTTAAGAAGGCGAGACAGTGGTTTCTAGGCTGGATGTTTTTCCCCTGGATCTTGCTGGAGGAAGGCCTGCAGAGCAGAGGGTCTGCCAGGGCTCTGCGGAGGAGATGCTTGCTGGCAGCTTTGAGGCCCTGGGCCCAATTCTGCCCTTGTTCAGCTCAGAATGACAGAGTGAGAGCAGGCCCTGTCCCATGAAACTCCTGATGCCCCGAGCAATGTGGGAATCCCAGCTTTCTGCATCTTGTGAGTGGGAAGAAGCAGTTTAAAGTAAGCTGAGGATTAAAGGTTGCCATTGAGAGCAAGCTAGCATGTAAACAAGCTTCTGGTCTCTGTAAAACTGCAGAAAGAAGGGGTTTTTGCACTGGAGAAGAGCATTTATTCATGTGGGTTTTGCTAATCCGAGTGCAATGCATCTTCAGTGCTGTAACCTCAGCTTTTAGTGTCTTCTTTCTGCTTGTTCCTTCTCTCCCAGCACTACAAATAGAGCACCAAACTCCATTCCCAGCCAGCAGTTAATGGCAGGGCAGTGTGACAGGGATGTCCCGTCCCTCTCTGGAATGTCGCTGAGCTGTCCCCGGTCTCTCAGCCCCTTCTCTTTGGGATCTGGAGCTGTGCCTGGAGAGCCTGCTCCAGTCGAAGCCTGTGACAGCCCTCTGCCTCCCTGTGCATTTCCATCTGAAGTTATGGAAACAGCTTCTCTGAAATATCTGCAGTTCATGGCGAGTGTCGAAACAGGCTCATCAGCCAAAGGAAATACAAATTTTCAAGAGCTTAAAATGTTTAAAGTAAACAGTGCAGCCCTGTATGGGAAGGAAAGAAAGGGGCATGGTGCTGGCTCGCTCTGCCTGCAGTTAAATGGCTGTGCTGAATCACAGGGACACGTCTGTGGGTTTAGAGAGGAGCACTGAGCTCGAGGAGGAGGCAGATGAGAACAAAGCTAGTGTTAAAATCAGGAGCTGGGGTCTTCCACTTCTACTGTCCACGTGAAGGGACAGGCAGAGGTATTTAACATGCACCGATGCTTCTCAAACCACAGCTCTTTGCTTATGGTTGAGGTAAGCTTTTCCAGCTGCTGGCTAATTTGCTGTAATTAATTGTGCCCTTGTCCTGCCATGTCGTATTCTACCAACTTGGTTGGAATGATCTCTGCTTGTTTTCACCCTTCTTTTCTGCTCCAAAGTGGGAATGTCTGAGGGTTTGATACGCAGCAAAGATCTCCCAAGCCAGTTGTGCCTGCAAGTGGCCAGGGAATGTAACCAGAACTCAAAGCTGAGGTAGAGCAGTTTGGCTGCTGTGATATTCCCTGCACATGAGTCAATCATATGCTTCTCTGCAGTGAGAGCCAAGAGCCAGGGGCGATAGATGAGAGACAGTCATTGGAGGGCTAAAATAGTGACCTCTAGAGCCTGTCTCAGTCTCAGTAAGCAGCTGTTTTTTTCTTATTATTCAAAGGGAATGCATTGCTAAATATTCCTTTCAAATCATAATTTTTCTTTGCAGCTGAATTCTTTTCACACTTCAGAAAGCTGATTGCTTTAAGAAGTAATAATGCCTATGTAGCTCCAGATCTCATGAGATTTGGTCTGAGGGAAGTAAGATAAATGGCTATGCAGAAAACATCTGTTCAATTAATATTTTGTTTCTTTTTGCTGTTACAGCCCTAGAGGTAGCTTTATACTATGCTGTGGAAAATGTAGATCTTACCAATGTAAGAAGTAATAACTTCATACCTCTTGTTTACTTGGTTTTCCCATTTGTGTCTTACGTTTAAGAGTGAGTTGGCCTATGGAGGTTGGTGTAGCTTGAAATGTGAAACAGCAGCTGGAGAAATGAATCATCCAGTAAAACGCAACAACATAGTCAATTTTCCACATATATTTATATAATCTATATCTATGAAAGGAAATGCAGGATATGTAATAAATTAATTGCAAAACAAGAAAACATTGCAGTAACTAGGAAAAGAGTGTGGCTAGCTCATTTTACTTCTTCTGGAGTTACTTTGAGACCTTCTAGTTTAATTAGTTGAGTGTGTAGCAAAAAAAAAAACCAGCAAGAAATCACTTACAAGATCTTCTGTTAATTGGATGTCTTCTGTTAATTGGATGCTCTGACACCAATTGTCTGTATCCAAACATGCTCTTTTGTAAGGGCAGCACTCTGGGGTTCTTCAGCCCTTCAGCTGCATGCAATTTCCATTTAAGAGGCTTGGCCTGGTGAGAGCTGTGGGGTTTCAGGCCCTTTCCTCCAGCTGCCTTCATAGCCTGGCCCTTGCCAGAAATAGTCCCATAGTCTCCTGGGACGTCAAAGCCCAGGTGCAACAGAGCAGTAATGTGCTCTTAAGAGACACCTCTAGGGAGAATTAAAAATAAATTAAGAGACAGTTTAGTCTTACAAAATGAAACTTATTTCAAAGCTGCATCAATAATTACACTTATCACTTTTTATCATCGAGCAACTGATCTGGCTACTTTCAAAACAATTATTTACACTCCAAACCTTTCCACACAATAAACTTAACATGTCTGTATCTAGTAAAGCCAGTGTGCATATACTCTTGCAATGAAATAAGAAAAAGCCAAAAGCTTTTATTACACCTTTCTAAGCAAACATACATAGTGTGAAGTTATTGAGTTAACATATGATGTATTTCCAGAAGGCGTGAAATATTGGCAGATATCTCTAAGAAAATTAAATTTATTTCCCAACTGGTCCCATGTCAACTACTGGGGGTGGAATATGCCAAATGTTGGCATGTTCTGATCAAAGAACCTGTTCTGTTCCCTCCTCAGTTGGTACATACGTTGCCACTCAGCCATACTCTCCGAAGAGAGCCATCAGGACTTCTATATTTCATGTTTACCTGTCACATCTGGTGGGGATATCCCACTATAAGCACTTATCTGTGTAGTTATTCCCCAGAAACCTTGCATTAACAGTATGTGAGAAGCCACGCACTCTGACAGGACTATTTCACATGTGATGTTAATCAAAAGGTAATGGGGGATGAGGCATGTGTCAACGTGGCACTAGAAATGCGATTCAGATGTTGGATCTCCCCCGTTTGTAATAGCCTGGTCACTTATTTCATCCTGTGCTGCTGGGAGCGCAGTCTTTGTTAGAGGGGCCTCAGTCTTGAAAAGAGAATCCATCTTTATCTGGGTCTTTATGTTGAAAGACTTCTGGAAGGATTCTGATGTGAAGTAATAGATGAAGGGGTCAAAGCAGCAGTTCATCGTCGCAATGCACAGTGTGATTGGGTACATTGTCCTCGCAAACCTCTCCAAGGAGCAATTTGCTATTGCTTGGGACCGCACAAGAGCGTACAAGAAGAGTATGGAGTTGTAAGGCACGAAGCACACGACAAAGATGGCCACGTGCACAACGATCATTTTCAATACTTTCTCTTTGTTTGTCCCGATCTGAGACAAGGTGGCAGGTTTCCGGAGAGTCCTGAGAACCAAAGAGGAGCATGTAAGGTTGAGTAGCAAAGGGATTATGAATCCTACCACTTCAATAAATATAGTGATCTTAGACAAGTAGGTTTTCCAGATCCGTTTGGAAAAACCTTCGAAACAGGTAGTGCTAGTGTTGGAAACGTTGGTTGTGGAGAACAACGAAGCTGAAATCCCACCGCTGAGGACCAGTATCCAAACACCAGCACAGACTATGGCTGAATTTCTTCTGGTCCTAATGGTACGAGATCGGAAGGGGTAGACGATGGCAAGGAAACGGTCAACGCTAATGCAGGTGAGGAACAGCATGCTCCCATAGATGTTAGTGAGAAATGCTGTACCAGAAATCTTGCACAGGCTGTCTCCAAAAGGCCAGTGCCTGTTGAAATTGTAGAAAATTTTAAAAGGCAAAGTGAACACAAAGAGCAAATCTGAAACTGCCAGGTTCGTCATGAAAATGGCGGTTTCACTTCGCATCTTCATCCGACAGCAGAAGACAAAGAGGGAAGCACAGTTAGTGATCAAGCCGAGGATGAAGACCACGCTGTACACGGCTCCGTACAAGTTGTACTTGAAGGAATCATCTGTCAAACAGGTATGATTGTTGCTGTGGTTTCCCATGCCAAGTTTGTGATGTGCTTCCAAAGAGCTTCGAAGTCTACTTCAGTGCCATCCATAAAATAGGGCAGTGATCTCTCTTCTTCCTGAAGAAACACATCCCAGGAAGGCTGCTTGAGCCCCTGCTACCATGTCTTCATTCCAAGTCCTTTCATCCTAAAGAAGAGAAATAGAAGCCATCAGTCTTGCAACCTAGTATCACCTGAAGTGTCCATGTGAGAGAGTATGTGCTCCTTCCTTCCCAAATGAATGGATGTGCAGATGAGACCGGTAATTAGTTTACCAGCTAGTCTTTATAAATTCTTACAAATTCCACTATTAGAGGGATTTTTTCAGAGTTGAACACAGCGGTTACTGTACTCGGCTTTTCCTTTCCTCCACATTTTGCTCCCTTGTCCTCCTATTGGAAGGGGAGTGATAGCTGATTCCAACTTTCCACTTGGAAAGGTTTTTCTTTAAAATTTCAGATGGAGTTGGCCCAGTGTGTTTGGAAAGAAATTGTGGTGATATTCAGACTGTTCTGTGATTCTGTACCCGGGCAAACGCTCACCTAAGCTTGTGACAAAAGCAGAAAGGGGCTGGAAATCTTAGTGCTTACTTTGAACCGTGCAGGAATGCAACTTCTATGGTTTTGCAACTTTTTCTAATGGAAAATATTAAAAACTTATATTGACAAAGTGCTCTTTTGCCTTTTTTCTGCTTGAACACAAGAGCATTCTTGCACAGATTTTTCAAAGTGAAAAACTGATACTGTATTTCATAAATGGTTCTCAAATACTTTCCAAAGTTAGCCTTGCTACATGGGAAAATGTTGGGGTTTTCATTCTTAAAAATTTCTGCAAGAATGATATTATTTACGGAAGGGATTGCTTTTTTTCTTTTCTGTAAATATGAAATGCTTTGCAAAAAGGAATCCTCTCTAACTCACTAACTGGGACGGGCAGGGTTTGTGAGCTGGAGCAGGGGGATGGCAGTCTTGGAAATGTGAAGCTGGGTAACTAGGGCAGAGACCTTTGACTCGTTAAACATAGCAAACCAAATACAAAACCAAGTCTGTAACCATTTTGCAATTTGTAATCTAGGAAACATCTTAGTAACTACAACTATGGAGTAACTTAGAGATGAAAACATAGTGAAGAGTAGGACCTGTTCCAGAAAGTGATTGATAACATGGTTACAGCAGCAGACGTAACTGAACGAGCCGGTGTTAAAGGTTGAAATGGCAACGTGTAAACAAACAACCTAGTGGAGAAAGCATGGACTTGAGACAACTTCAAACACAAGCTGATCAAAATCAAATGTTTTCCATATGTTTTCCTACTGGAAAACCTCACGCTAACAGTTGTTCTTGCATGCTGTCAGGGAGCCAGCTGGTAAGCTGTCAAGTGTGGGAAGATGCAGCAGCCGCAGCTTTGCTGAGCAGAAGGTTCTGGCTGTGCCCCTGCAGCACGGGGCTGCCACCCAGGGCAGGCAGCAGCCAGTCCCTAGAGATGGGCTGGGTGTGAAGCCAGGAAGGGAGGATCCCCAGATCTCACTTGTCAGATGACTTTGAGTAACTCGAATCTTTTTGACATCCCAAAAGATGACGTGGGACTATTATGTGTGTCCTGGCGGGGAGGCTCCTTGCTTTCTGCTCTTTGGGGCAGTATCAGGACCAGGCAGTGAAGTGCTGCTTTGCTGTCCTGGCCGGGTTTGCTGTGCAGGCTTTGAGCTACCCGACTCCCTGTAATTTCCATGGATGGCTTTGGTACACGCTCTTAACCCTCATTTCATTTGCGTTCTGTGTTACACATTTGCAGTGATAACAATATCCTGTGTTAGCAAATATTCAAATCAGATGTGCCCTTATCTGATTGCTGTTGGTTGTGTGACAACGACAAAAGAGACCAAAGCCTGCCCTGAGGCTTTCCTTAGAGCACGTGTGGGCAGCTGGGGGAACAGCAGAGCAGGAGCGGGCTGTGTAGGAGAGCAGTGCTCTGAGGCCCCTATGGGCTTTTCCACTTCTCAGTGTTTTTTTCTACTAAATTCATAGCTAAGTGATCTTTGCTGTGAAATGACTGAAGATAACAAACATTTAAGCTTATAATTATTAAAAGGACAGTAAAATTTCGAAGGTGCACTCTTCTGAATGCATCGTGATCTAAATAAGTGGAGTCTCACCCAGAAGTTGAAAGGCCCCTTGGCAAGGACTTGGCTGTATTCAAAAGCAAACATCAGCTCCAACAGGAAGACTTGTGCCTCTTAGCTTAAACCTCAGCCCAGTGCACTAAATTCTTGGCTTGTACCTCATCCAGTAAGAAAGAGGCTGCGTGTTATCTCCATCAGGAGCAATTTTTGTTTATGCTGTAACCTCTGTAAGACCTTTCCTTCTGCTGCGTGCCAGGCTCACGTCTGGGTCCTCACGCCAGGTTTGGGAAGGATTGGGTGTCCTCTGAGCCTCCGCACAGCCCTGTGCCTGGGGGGGTGGGGGGATGGAAACCCTGCTTCCCAGGCTGTGCACACAGCCCAGGGTTTTGGCTGTTCCTCAAAGCACAGCCGGACGCTGAAATGGCTTTGAAGTTCTTACCTTTACTACTGACATGCCTGGTCTCTGCCAGCACTCTGTCCCAGATGCTTCCTATGCAGGAAAAAAGGCGCTCGATCCATTCTTTTTTCCTGCTCTGTGTCAGAGAACCATTGGGACAAAGACCCACTTTTTTGGTGCATAAGCCAGTAGAAATGCCTGCCAGCACTTGTCTAGCTAAGCTGTGGTCCTGAAAATATAACCCTGCATTGTTTACCTGTCTAACACGGAGGTGTTTAAACAAGCTGACAGGTTGCTTTCAGACTGAGCCATGTGCTATAAATTCTGCAGCATCAATCTACGGATCGAGTTTTCTGGATGTCAGACTCGCTCTCCTTCCATTTCACCAAGGATTAAAGCAGCAGGATGCTCTCCATGGACCTCACGTTCACCACTGTTGCTTTGCTGGGGAAAGCTAGCCATGCGTTTTAAAATGCTGAGTTCAGTGAATATAAAGAAAATGACTCTTCAGATGGGTTTTTCAGGACAGTCAAAACCTTAAATCCAGTGTCCAGAATGGAGGCCTGTAGATAAGACTGTATCGAGCTGTCGTAAATTGTACCTAACAGAAAGCACAACCTGTTCTATGTGGTGACATTGCCAATATTCTCTCTTGTAGAAGGGATGGTGCAAGCAAACCCACAGCAGCTGTTACTCATGTATTACCACTATTCTCAGTGACAGAGCAGGGTTCAGGGTTTGCCCACATTTGCCATCTGTTGCAGAGTCTTCCACAAACTAAAAGCAAAGGAAAACTTCTGTTTTCCTTCCCTTGGTATACAAGCATCTTGTTTAAAATTCTTTGATTTCTTCCTCCTTGCACCCCAAGAAATGTCCAAAACATCCAACTTGCAGCTGAATTCTGGGCAGCTGTTGGTTTTGTGGGGTTTTGTTGGGATTCTTTGGTGCAGACAATTACTGCAGGTAAAAAGCACATTTTAAAATCCAGTTCTGTGGTTCCATGAAGCCTGTTCTTCCTGCTTTCACACATCTCATTTTCCACACTTCTGTCAAACTGAGGTCAGAAAACTGACAACGTGCAGTTCGGGACCGACACTGTTGTATCTTCACATTTTCTCCTCAGTATTTTCAATATGAGATATCAGAGGTAACTTTATCTGTCTGAACACGTAGGACATCCTGTGTGCTCACTGAAACAGCTGAACGCTACAAAGCCATTTCATGGTAACTCTGAGACCAAATGTGGAGAAAACCTTTTCGATCGGAAGGATCTCTGCGTAGGTTACCGCTATCTGTGCTCAAACGATCTCTCATCTTGTGAGATGCAGCCCTCATAGGTGCTGAAGCCAAACCCTGTCAGATCAAAAGGTGGTGATGCTGTTTTTGGGGTGTTTTCAGTAGGGTTTGTCCAGAAATCTCTCTAGGTTATGGCAACGCTTGTTGTGTTTTGACACAGTCTCAGCCTCTGACCTTGGAAATAAATATTTTCTTCGGGCACAGCGCATGCTTTATGCCTTCTCTTGACAAGAACTACATTCATTAAGGGATTTTACTTCCCTGTTACCCAGGTGGTACAACAACTGTGGGGTTTTGTTTGGATAATTCTGCATGAGGCCACAGGACTTGGGTTCTTCCGGGCAGCTACAAGCACTGTAGGTAAGGTCGGATATACCACAACTGTTTGGGTGTGAAATTCATGGATAGAAACAGCTTTTTTCTAGCTGTAACAGTTCAACAGCAGCACTCGTGGGCAATCATAACACCAAAACGATTACCTCTACGGGCTCACAAGTGTTCATTTGAAAACTACAAAATGTGAATTCAAAGAAAGTGAAGCAACGATGGAAAGGCAGCAGGGCAGCCCCGCGCTGCTGTGCTGCTCCTGCAGTGTCTGTAACCACAGCAGGGTTTCGGCTTACTGCCTCTTTTCATCTTTTCAGTAAAAGCTTTGCTAGTTATTTTTGGTTGCAAGGAGAACTCTGAGAGCATGAACCAGCAGCAGCTTTAAGATCAAATCTTCAGTTCTGGGGACTCTGCTGGCTTTTGGGGGCTGACAGGGTGCTGGTGACTGTGTCACACAGCAGCGTGGGCTCCGTTTCCCTGTGCCCATTGGCATGGGCTCGTGGCAAGCTGTACCTCCAACAGATGCCGTGGGCAGACCCCGCTGCAGCACCAGCTGCTGTTTAACTGGGCACCACGTGTGGGCTTGGCTGTTCACTGAGCAGCTTGCAGAGTTGCTCTGAGCCCTGCATCCTCCCCAGCACCTCTTGCAGCCCTGTATTGACCCGTGCTGCGTTTCCTCCAGTGCAGTGGGAGCAGGAGGGAGGGTGGGATCAGCAATGGGAAGCACTGCTGCCTGCATGAAGTGAGGAAGGGACAGGTGCTTTAAGCTCTTACATCGCTTCAGATTAGTAAATGAATCTGAGAACAATAGGAAAGAATTAGTCAGAAGCTGGCTTGGAAGTCCAGCAAAGGTTTCTGTAGCTACAAAGTGCCCTTCACTCTGCTAAAACACAGGGAAGAATGCCTAGGCTATGCTGGGCAGAAGGGGATGATGTTTGATGATTAGCATAAAAGATGGGCAGAAAGGCCCTTATTCATGGCTCTGACACCCACTGTGCAGGGTCTGGGAAGGGGAAGGCAGGAGCAAAGCGTGGGCCTTTCAGTTCATTGGGTTTCTCCATCTGCTTTCCCACTCCTTTTTGGCAGACAAAAAGCACAACTCATGTCAGTGGGGCATTTCCCATTGCTCAGCCCCCCGGGGTGACCCTGGGACCCCTGGGAGCAGGTGGCAGCACACTGTCCCCTGCTGTCCTCCCACCACCAGTGGGGTGGCCACGGCCCTCCCAGCTCCCCAGCCGTCTCCTGCTTAGGAGGCAGCACCCAGCGTGCAGCCAGACCCTAGTCAATTCCTCCTGAAGATGAAGCTGGGTAGTGGAAACCTGAGCCCATCAGACCTAATCCTAATGGCACTCTCCTTTTTCGGCTTTTTCATTTTTTTTAATTGGTCAGCACTGCCGTTGTCTCCTCGCTGTCCTCTGAGACCTACAAGGCATTTCCTGCTGGTGGTGACTTCTCTGCGCTGTATCTGTTTTGTATTGAGCTAATTAAAATGTTTCCTTCTGAAGAGAATGGTGAACTGATTTACCCCGTATTCAGACACTGATCCTCGGGGCATGGCTCTCTTTTTGTTTTCACTGAGAATGTCTTGCTCCATTTACATCACCCACTTAACCCTTGCAGGGCTTTGCCCTACATATCCACTGCTGCCTCCAGAGGGCCTGGCCCATGGCCCAGAAATGGTGGAATTCACCCCAAACTTTTCAGCAAAGTCTGCGTTATTTCACTCTTGTAAGAGGGATGTTTTTCCTTGCAAGGAAACCTCAATCTGATGATGGAGGGCCATAGGAATGCTGCTTTTTTGACCCTTGAGTTCCTTGCTAAGAGGAGATCACTCTACGATGGCATTGCTAGATTCGGTGGAGAAGGTGGTGAGGAGATTTAGATACAAAGGAAAAACTCAATGAAAAGCTGCATTACGCTCCCTGTCCCAAGGCTTGAACATTTACAGGTTGTTTTTGCTCAGGAGCAGACTGGTGCTGGAGGTGCTGAGTCTTTGATGTAGCCCTGTTTATTTACAAAGCATGGTCACAGGAAAAAAAAAAAGAGAAAATAAGGGTTCTGTTTCCCTGAACTGCTTGGGAATCCAACAACGGGTCTCGGTTTATTTGCTTACGCTTCCAAAATGCTTTCCAGTCAGCGTGCTGCCCAAAAGGCTCCCTTTCTTCCCCTTCCCTGACACAGCTGCCAGCGGTTCCGTGGTGGCTGCTCGGCTCCTGGCTCCCCGCTGCCCTTCGTGGCCCCTCGCGAGGCGGCTGCATGAAGCCCTCCTTTCACCCCTGGTCCCGCTCGGGGCTGGTTCCTCTGCGCTCCCTCTGCTTGAAGATCTGAACTTTCACCTCTGTTTATCCAAAAATTATAGGGTTTTTTTTTTGCCTTTGCACACATTAGCATCAGCAAGCCTCCATCCAGCTGCCAGCACCGCAGCACAGACGCCCGTTTCAGCTTTTGCAAACTCAGCCTCAGAACCAGGACAGCTGGCTTCCCTGTGGCTCTGCACCCATGGAAATGAGCAGGGCAGGAGGCAACCTGTGCTTTGCTCCAGCACGAGAATCTGTGCCCTGCATTCATTGACTGCACCGAGTAAATAAATTAGGGCTTTGTTCTCTCTAATTGCTTTATTCTGGGTGTAAGGAAGGTCTGAGGCAGGGGCGTGGGTGGGGTGGATGTGGGCAGCTGCAGCCCCATCTGCTGCACGAGCTGCCCTTCTGAGCAGTCCCACTCTGCTCCACCTCCCTCACCCCCTGCCTGGTGGTCAGCAGTGTCCCATGGCAGGGAGCAGAGCACGGAGCGATGCTGGTTTGCAGTAAGAGCTATAGAGCAACACGTTGCACAAGTGTGTTAAAACAAACCCAAAATGACTGCACAACGCAGAAGCACCAAATCTCAGTGGGTGAGTGTAGATCCTGTGGTGAAGTTGCCTAGAGATGTCTTTTCCTAATAACGAGGTGGGAGAAGGACAGTGGCATTTTGATGTCAAATAAGGCGTGCTGCTTTTCCTGATGAATGTGATTTCCATTGTCTGTGTAAAAGCAAATGCTTGCTGGGTCAGAGGACAGTGTGTTATCTGCAGGTTCCAAAAACAAAAATAGGAATGGTATCAGATAAAAGAGCTTCATTTTTGGCTATTTATGGGCATCTGATAGGTGCTTAAAATATTGTAAGAGCACATGGTGTATGGAGCAAGCAGTCTGTTATGCTGCTCAGGGACCATCCATGTCCCTCAATTTCACTTGCCAAGATGGAGACAGCTTTTAATGCAAAACCAAGCCAAAGTGTTACAAATGGTTCAGAAAGCTTCCCCTGCAGCAGGGTCAGCTCAGGCCACTTTGGCTCTGAGGCTGTGTGCATCTTCACCCCCTCTGATGGGGCCGAGCTCAGAAGATGATGCCTTAGAGGAAACCTTGCAGAGCCGCTGTCTGTCCTCGGGAATAAAGAGCTCCTCTTCTCAAGGAGAGAATTTGCCTTTTGTGGAAGGCAGCGGGCTCCCCTTCCCTGGGACTAAATTGGGTCCTTATTTGTGGAGGAGGAACGATGTGGGAAGGAGCACACACACTTGACCTGGAAGGACCTCAGTAGGGCCAGGCATGGGCTCCAGGAGCTGTCTTCTCCCCTCCAGCCCCATAGATGGAGGGGACAGCTTGCCGCTGTCTCCATTGTGACCATGGGCCGTGAGGCTGGGACTGCCCACTTGTCCCTGTACACCCGGCCAGCAGCACTCTGACATCAGTAAATGGAGGCCCTGATGCTATGGCTTTAGGTAGAGCTAGCTGCATCAGAAATATCACATAGGTTGATACAGCCCTTGAGAACCTAGTGCTTTGACTCAGGGGATCTTACATCTCACCTACCCTTCTGTTCTGCCCCATTTCCCCAGGGTCTGGCTGAAGCTTTGGGTCACCCAGCATCAATTTCTGGTCTTGTGCGGGGTCACAGCCTGGAGGAGGGCAACCATCGTACAGCTGGGAGTGCATCCTCCTCTGGGGCAGGCTGCAGGGCCCTGGCACAGCTGATCTTACCAGGGCTGTCTCTCAGCGAGCTGGGAGGCACAACCGTTCACATTTTCTGTCTCACTGCAGTGCTTTGCAGTACAAGCAAGAGGATAATTGCATTCAGGCATTGGTTCTGTTTGTCTGTGTACAAGCTCAGTTCCTCACTCCAGAATCTGAAAGACTGATTTCTATCAACTGACCTAACCCCAGCCGAGCAGGAGTCTCATTTCGAGTCTCAAAGGATTAAAGTGAAATGCACGCTCAGCTTCCCCCACCCTTCCTCCCTCCCATGTTTTTCAGGACTTTCTTTCAGAATGAATAGGCTCTGAACGCCCTGAAGTAGCAAGGTTAGCTTCCTGCCTGTTTTATTTTGGCTTCCAGAATATCAGTAAGGGAAAGAAGATGAAAAAGTGCTCCGAGGGGGGAATATCCTTATCACCGCCCTGTGAACCCTGCGCTTCCCATCGAGTGGGTTTTGCCATGCTGTTCACACAGGGGAGCAGTGCTGGACACACAGTTGTCTCCTCTCAAACAAAGGCTGAGGACTGTCAATTAAAACAACAACAAACACCTTGCAAGCTTTTCTGCCACGAATTTATGCTATGTTTAGTCCTGTTTCTTCCAAACAGCTGTGTCTTTAGATTGCTAGAAGTATGCTGTAGATGATTCATTTTACTCCTGACATCAGTATTTTTATCTGCTTAGAGCTTTATTTGAGTTATTTTCCTGTGGAATTTTGCCACTGAGTTTAAAAGGAGCAGATTCCAGCCACACGTGGAAGCCAAAGTGATAGATAAAATGCTATGCTTTTGCAGTATAAGAAATGCAACTTGTTTCCTAATCTGTAAAATAACCTATAGGAAGCAGATCTCACAATATGTGAAGCTGAAAGCATGGAAGGATAAAGCTGAAAATTTAAGTTGGTGCCACGTTCATATGCAACCCTTCCTTCAGCTCGTCTCAAAGTGTTTTTACAGTACTGACTTCAAGCACAAAAAAAGAGCCCTCAGCGTGGTGTATTTTTCATAAATCTCCAACAAACACCAGGGATGAAATGCCCTTAGCGTGTCCTCCGCAGTGGCACAAGGAGAATTAGGGTGTGAGGGATGGCAATTTGCACAGCAACAGTTGGGAGAAGCAGCTCCTCCAGGAGCCGCTTCCCAGCGAGTCCCACAGACCATCTTTTTCGCTTCAAACAGAACCATTCACCACTTCCACCCAAATCACAGCACAGCTCAAGCAAGAGGAAGGAGATCTGCATAGAAAAAACATCGCTAATCTCCGTTGCAGCGCACAACCCGAGCCCGGCCAACGCTGCTTACAGCCCGGCTTTGTCCGAGCTGGCAGATTTCAGAAAAGGCCAAAATCATTTTTTGGCTGTGGGACGCGGTGGGGATGCCTCAGTGCTGAGCCCCAGGCAGGCACTTACCGGGTGGAGCTGGGACCCGTTCCTCCCTGACAGCCCCCATGGGTCCTTTTTGTGCGTGTTGGCCAACGCCGAGCTCGTCCCAGGCGGAAAAGCCGCGCGCTCTGGCTCCTAAAAGTTTGCTCTTCACCTCCAGCACACAACGCGCCCGGCAGCGCTCTGCCTGCCTTTGTTCGCAGAGGAAACAAAACTGCTGCAGGCTGCAGCCATCGCGGCTCGGGAAACGGGGCACAAGAATGGGCCCAATGTCTGCGCGGGGTCTGCGGGCAGGGGGAACCCTTGGGGGTCTCGATAGGAAGCGCTTTCCATTGGGCAGAGCCGCGTTACCGGAGCCAGAGCCCGCCCCGCGCCGGGTCCCTCTCCGTGCCTCCCTCGCTCAGCATCGCCCACAGAGCAGCTCCGGGGGGGCACAGCCCCCAGGGCCCCCGCGCCGGGAAAACGCTTCTGGGGACACGGGTTTTCCTTTGTGCTTCCGATTAAAAATTAAAAGCGAGGAGGGGGTGGGAGTCAGGAAAGCGTTGGGCAGCACCGGGAAGCTGCAAAGCAAAGCCAGCTGTAAAGCTAAAATCTTTCTGAACGGATTTCAAATGCCTTTTGAATGTTTGTTGCTTGCTTTTTGTTGGGTAAAACTTCTCTGTGGAGTTGCCTAGAGCCCTCTGGGCTCTTGTTTCCCAGCAGTTTGCTCTGAAAGCCCCAGGATCCAGCTGGAAAACCTGGAGGCTCCCAAAAGCCCAGGGACAGAGCTGTGCATAGTGCCTTCTGCAGGGCAGCTCACCCCGAGGCTGCTGCTGCACGTCCGTGTGTGCCCTCCCGCAGAGCCCTGGGCTATCGCTGCTTTATCTCTTACCTTTGGTATCAGCCCTCCAGCCGGGACCGAGGCTCTTCGGCAGCAGCAGGGAGCAGGGACGCGGCAGCGGCTGATTTCCCTCGGCCTGTTCACGCCGCGGAGCAGCCGGTGCCCTTTGATTTTCTCTTTCAGCCCTCTCCAGTTCCATAGGTTTGAAATCCTGAGCGTGGTTTTCAAGCCCAACCTCCCACCTACCGCGTCTCGCTCGCATTGTGTTTGTCTGTCCTTTTCCTCCGCTCCTCTTGGCCGTTCCCACAGGCAGCCAGGGCCAGTAAACAGCTCATTGTGAGGCTGGAACTAATGTCATTCCTCGGGCTGGTGGCTGATGCAGCGGTCTCTGTCTCGCTCCTGCAGCACGCCCAGCTGCCACCGGCTTTTATCCCGTTGGCTCCAATGACTTCCTGCATCTCTCAGGGAACTGCCTCCCTCCAGGCTGCGGAGCCGCCGCGGGGTCACGGCGCTGCCTCGGCCGTGCGAGGCGAGCGTGGGTTGGGATTGGAAATGCTGGAGGTGCGGGTGTTTCCCACTCCTAGTGGTCGAGGGGGCATTTTTTTTTTCCTTTTCATTTGATGAGATGAGAGGTGATCTGGGTAAATTGCGAAGGGGTGGCCAAAGGCATCGGCCATTGCCACGCATCACTGGTGAACAGAGGGGTGAATGCAGGGGCTGGAGGTGCAGGCCCCACCGGTGTGAGCAGTTTGTGTGCTGGCCTGCTGCCTCCCCACGCTGCAGCAGATAAAGCCTTCCCATTCAAAAATCACCAACTTTTCTCCTTCCTTCCGAAAACTAATGGCAACTTGTGAGCAGCAGTCAGCTCAGCCTTTTATGGCTGGTGGGCATTTTCCTGCTTTCAGGGCAAGCCTGATTGCTCGGGTATAATGCAGCAGCTCTGCAGCCTCTGGCACCCATTCTTATGCAACTGTGAGTGCTCTCAGTGGGGACTGATTAAACAACACGTCTGCATCTGAAATCCCTCTGTTTAGGGAAAGAAGTGTGGTTTGGATGGCTTGAGGCTGGGTGCTCCGTGGCAGCGATGCAGAAGGAGCACGCTGGAGCTCTTTGTGGACTGAGATCTCGTGCCTGAGCCTTGGGGGATTCCGGTCCCTGTGCAGACCCACTAGACCTGCTGCAGTTCTGTTGGAGCTAGGAGAGTGTCAAAGTACCCTTGAATAAGTACAGCATAAATCTTAAACGAAACCTTTGTGCTTCATGCAGTATTTGGACAGAATGTGGCAACTGTGCCAGCTTTGATGCTGCTGGAATTGAAGGAAGCAGCTGTACCTATCTGGGCAGTTTGCTTTCTCTCTGGAGATATTGGTTTAATTAAACACTCCTAACAAAAGCCTTCAGCTGTTGTGACCTTCAAGGGCCCTCAGGAGCTCCTCCTTATAGTGTTACCTCCAACTTAACAGGAGATTGGGGATGGTATTTTTGTCCCTTATGGAGTTTGTCCTCCTGGCCCACTGCAGTGACTCCAACCTGCCACCCATCCAGGGCTGCCATTCGATTCAAAACCTTCTCTAGTGAGCAGGTGCTTCAGTCACCGTCCACTTTGTCTGTTTCTGTAGGTTTGGGGTTTTTTCTCTAAAAAGAGCACCTTTTTCTGCTAGTTATACCCCAAGCCAGGAGCTGGACAATAGCCCTTCTAGACTGACCTGCGATGCTCCTCTTCAGCATCTAGAGACCATTAAAAAAAAAAAAAGACATTTTTTTGCCTATGGGACATAAAAAGCTTTTGGCATTAAAGAGAAAGAAGATGTCCCCAGAGCAATGTATTCCTGCTCCCATCCACGTGACATTTCCCAGAGCAATGCACGCACGCCGTCACCCTTTTTGCCACGCCAGTTCAAACAGGCCAAATGCTGTGCTGTCAGTGTCATCTGTGCATGTATTTATAAAGGAATAAGTACAAACATTTCCAACAAGGTACCCTTAACGTAGGTTTATTTGCCAAACACGAAGAACAGAGGTGGCTGCCTCTCTTCTTGGTTACAGTTCCAGGCAAGTGTTTTCTTTAAAATGGAAAAACAACGGGCAGACTCCGTGGCTCTGCACCTCCCCTCTCGGCACCTCTCGGGGCTGTCCCCACCCCGGTCCCATGGCGTTCAGCTCAGGCTTGGGGCAGGGTGGGATGCTGCGAGCTCTCCTTGTTAAAACATTGGCAGTACATCAATAATCTGTAGTTATTTCGGAAAACAAGGCGAGCTGGGCTGTTAGCTGGTTGGGAAGCATGGCTGCTGAGCAGGCGCGACGTCTTGAAGCAGTTTTACCCCCTTTGCAGTATGCTGATTTTCTGCTGGTGCATAGAAACCCCACCGATGTTTTACTCCCGTGGTGTTTCTGGTTGGGTGCTGTGTCGGTGGTCTGGTGGCTGTGGGAAGGTTGTTCAAAACTTGACATGAGCCAGGAAGGAATATCTGAACTTAAGGAAAAAGTTTGCCCTCGAGAGTAGCATATTGCGTTTTGATGTTTTGATGCTTAGTTCTTGTGCTGCCGAACACACAATTTTCAGTCAATTGGTGCTTTATTGTGCCAAGACTCCAACTTCAGGGCACTTAGGAGCTCTCAAAAGGAGCCAAAGAGCAGTAAAATTTCATTTTAAAGGCCACTAGAATATAAATGATAGAGACATCAGCCTTTCCCTTCCTCCTCTGTTCATCGGCAAGGCAGGTTTCCTTTCACCACCTTCTCACGTTTGTAGATGTACTTTGTCATTTGGCAGCTCAGGCTCACACCTTCCCAAGGTCCACGCTTGGAAAGCAGCAGCCTGAGGACAGCAGCTCCTGTGGGATGAGGCTGATGCTGGGGTGACCCCAAAGGAAACATTTGGATGGTTAAAAAAAATGGTTCAACTCCGTTCAAACAGAGAATTTCATTCAGGTGTTCGCCAGGAAAGTTAAGGAAAAAATTAGCAATACTGATATTTTCCGGGGAGGGAATGTCACTTTACAGAAACCACAGTCTCTGCTGGAAAAGGTTTTGAAGGAAAATTCCTGAGCACGTCTAGCAGAACCCATCAGGAGCTCCCTGGCTGCAGAGCTCACTGATGCTTAATGGCTTGTCAGTGCTTCCACTTGAAACCCTTTCGGAAGAGCTTTATGAAAAGGCTATAAAAACCGAATGGAAATGCAAAGCCTCATCCTGTTTGTGTATTGGTTTATAAATACGCACTTGGAAGGACAATTAAAATCATTTTAAGTGCTGCAGACAGACGACAAAAAAAAAAAAAGCAAGTGTCCATGTGAGTTGGCGTGCTTGCTGTTTTAAGGCTTCATCCACATTTTGTTAACTTGCTGCCACTCAGAGCTCCACGCTCCCCTGTCCAGCAGGACTTTCTGCTGACAGGTGACAGGATATTCCCTTCCCAAATATTTGCTCAGCTCAACCCCCCGGGGCAGGGGCAGGTGCTGCTGGTGCAGGGCAGTGCCTGAGCACCCAGCGAGCTCTGCTGCTCCGGAGCCAGCGGCACCGCTGAGCCTGGGCCCCTGAGCACGGCTTTGCTCCCATCCAGAGGAGCGTTGGATTCGCTGATTAATCCGTGATTTATTCCTCTCGTATCCAGGCCCATCAAAGAGCTGCTATTTTCATTCACAGGCCCTGAGGGCCTGCGTTTATTAAATGCAATTAACTTGAAGCGAAGGCATTAGAATATGAGCTGCCAAAGTGTGTTTCACTGAGTAAAAAGTAAAACAGAATCCATAAAGAAAGAAAAGGAAAACCCCAAACCCATAACGTTTGCTAGGCCAAAGAGAAACCCCTGGAGCCCCAGCTCCCTGACCCTGAATGTCCCTCCAAAGCAGACGTTTTTTCCTGGACCTTTGCTTTTCTCTGCTTGGTGGCATCACCACTCAGCTGGGACGATGTCAGGTTTGTGGATGGAGTCCTCGCTCTTTGCTTTCCATGTTTCCCAGCCATTTAACCAGCTCCTTCCAAGTGTGTCTCGGTAGCTTCAGAGCCTTTTGTTCCTCTTGTCAACGTGTTCGTTTTGCAGACTCCCCACTCCCTGCTCATTTTTCCTATTACAAGAAGCAGTTTCCAGTTCTGCATGGCCAACCCTAGCCCATACAGTCACACTTCAGAGGCTGCATCCAGCAGAGGTTTGACACACGAGAGCTGCTCCGCGTGAGAAGGAAGCACCCAGGTCCTCCTCCTCCAGGGTTGGCTCAGAAACCGCTCTGCCCTGACTCGGTGCAGGATTGGGGCTGACTCTTTGCCCAGCTCAAGGGGAGTGCCTTTCAGCTCTGCGTGCTTCGGGCTCCCTGCTTTAATCGCAGCCCGTAATGCACACCGCTGTTTTGACAAGAGGCACCCGCGGTGCTGAAATCCCATCCCCTGGCTCCAGGACAGGTGCTTTCCAGCAGAGCCTGGCTGCAGAGCTCCTGCATGGAGCAGAGCTGGGGGAGAAAGCAGAGACCAGGGACAGTGCCTTCCCCAGGCAGCGTGGGGACAGCTCCTCGGAGCACGGCTCTTCCAGCAAAACAAGCCCCAGGGACACGAGGAGCCGGTGAAGCTCTGTGTTCTGATGGCAAAAAATGGGAGTTTGGAAGGAGTCAGGAGCACCTCAAACAATTGAAGGCGCAACCGGGCAGGAGCTCACGATTCTGCAGCGCATGAATGGAAGGAAGAAGCGGCTGAATGTCAGGAAATGCTCCGACAATGTGCAGCGCTGGGCTCCCGGGGGACGCGGTGCAGCCTGCATGGGCTGGGTGATAGAAAACCAGGCAAAACCAGCACACACATCTCTGGAAAAATCCTTCAGCACAGCGACACGATTCACAGCGCCTAGGGAGCGTAGCATTGCTGTTGCTGGCAGTGTCCTCAGGCTGCACGCGCTGGCACAGTGCTTTCAGGGGATGCTGTGAGCAGGGCTGTGGCTCCGGTGCTGCTCTCTTGCTGCAAGCTGGGTGGTGGGGACAGGAGGGCGGAGCGGGGTGTGGTGCTCCCCGAGCTGCCCTGGACCCGAGCAGGAAGCCTGTTTGCTGCATTTTTCTTACAGCGTCTCTGACAATCTCGACCCTGCTCCCTCTAGAGGGCAGCACGCCTGTATCACACGGCACGGTGATCGTCCCACGGGCGTTTTTGGGCTCCCACCCTGCGTGCGTTGGTACTGTGGTGCTGCAGGAGCCGGGCTGTGCTGCAGCAGGCGGGGGGATGCCCCACCACTCACACCCCCTCACGCTGCCCCTGGCCTCACAGCTGCATCGCTCACAGAGAGCAGGAACAGAGCCCTATCAGCACAACCCGCTGAGGTCTGCAGAGCCTCGTGCAGCATCACAGCATGCAGCATGGCTCCTGCCAGAGATCTGCTAGAAATATGCTGGAATGGATGTAAAAATTAAATATTTCCAATTTTCATAGGCAATGCCTAGCAATTGGCATAGCTGGTGGCTCTCCCTTGCCTTCACAGCGCTTGACCCTTTAGGGTGTCTGAGCACAGAGATGCTCTGGGCAGGGCACACACCGTGCTCTGCAGCGAGGCGTGCTGCTGTGCCACGCACTGAGCCCCAGCCCCTCTCGCTGTGCTTCAGCCCTGTGCTGCGAGCAAAGCCTCTTAGCAGAGCTGATCTTGGCAAGCCGGCTGCTTTCCTGCTGCACAAACTTACAGCCGGGCAGCGTTATGCAAAGCAAAGCGGTGTTATTCATGTTGCAGCAGCACTTAACTCCTGCTCCCTACCAGCCCATTGTTGATAGTGCTTTGGCACCGCGTCAATCTGATTGCAATTAAGCTTTTAACAAAGCAGCGTTCAAGGCTGGCTGTTTGGGTTTTAAATTGTTCGGGCTCTGAAAGGTCCTCCACAATGGATATTATGGGGAATATGCTACCAGCTGCATTGGTAATGTCCTTCTTTGATGGTTTTGATAATTTTTTCTGACTTGTGGAGGCTATTTTGGTACTAACTTGTTTGTTTATCTGATTGAAAAGTGGTTTCCAAGGAGAGAAAATTGCGTATTTAATGCCCTGGAGCAGGGCACCTTTTTCCTGAAGCTTTTTTCTACCACCAACAGATGTTCTCAGGGTTTCTTTTACCAGAGACTCCAAAAAATGCCTGTGGTCCTAGCAGAAGTAGGATGGATGTGTGAAAGAGCAGTAACAAGGAAAGATCCCGAGAGAGGTATCAGGGGCTGGCTGTGTTGCCAATACATCAGTGTAGAACAAAATGAAGGCTGTGATGCACTGGAGCAGGCTGCCCAGAGAAGCTGTGGATGCCCCATCCCTGGAGGTGCCCAAGGCCAGGCTGGATGAGTTCCTGGGCAGTCTGAGCTGGTGGGGGGCAACCCTGCCTGGGGCAGGGGGGCTGGAGCTGGATGAACTTTAAGGTCCCTTCCAACCCCATCCATTCTACGATTCTATGATTGCTCCCCCCAGGCTCTCCCCAGTGCTCTCATCTCTCTCCACTCGGCCCTGGACCATTCCACCTTGTAAAGCCATGAGCTGCTCTTTGTGTCTGTGCTGAAGCAATGTCAAAGTAATGTTGAGTTTGAGTTGGGAAGCACTGGCCGACTTCCTTTTATTGTAATTTAAAGACATCTTGCAGTAATTTAGTGCAAGTGGAATAGATGGAGGTTTCCCTGCTGCAAGGAAAGATCCCTCCTCCAGCACTGGCACCCAACAGAGGTTCAGCCTGAAATTACAAATGAATCCCAAAGCTTCTGGTTCTCAAGGTTCGTACCCATGCTGATGCTGATGTGTTGGTGGGGGTCTGAGCTGCATGCTGCCTGCCTCCAGGAGATGAATCCAGACAATTTTTCATGGCGAGAAGCAGTAAATGGGCCAAGCACTGCTCACGCTCCCCAGTGTCAGTTTCCCAGCAAGGAGGCAATGCGGACATCTGATGCCCAGGGCATACTGCTCACCCTCAGCAGCCTGTCCCTGGTACAGGGCAAGCCGTGCAGCTCAGGGGGCTCACAAATACAGCCGAGTGCGAAGGACAGAGCTTTGAGCTGCAGTTTCCTGCAGATACGGGGAGCTCAGGGCACGCATCTCCGCACGGGCAACCTGCAAAGCTTTATGACCGGGGCTGTGGTTCAGAACAAAGATGGGAGATAACAGCAGATGGTCTCTGCTGGCTTCCTTGGGGAGCCTGAGGTGCAGGGGTGGGCTGCAGAGAGGCTCAGGATGTGACACCTGGGCACTGCCCGGCACTGCCAGCGGGTGTGGGGCACACACAGGTGTCACCAGGCCACGCTCAGGGGCCAGAGGGTGCAGCAGTGCAGGGGTGCACATTCGTTGATGATGAGCATTCGTTTCTGGTAACAAGGCTGCCATGGGGCACGTCGGCATGAGGGGAGTATCTGCTCCCAAAGCGATGATTTTCTCTAATAATTCACAGCTCGTCGCATCGGGAGCTCAGTGCTGCGGTGGCTGAGATGCAGTGGTTCTTTTGGAGGACACGGACACTTCTGTGGTGCCATTGGGTTGAAAAAGAACATCAAGAATAAAAAAAATGTGGAAAACAAACAGAATGAAAGCTGCTTATCCCGAAGCGTGTGTGCCCCGGTGGGGAGGAGTGTGGCGAGGCAGCCGGCCGGGCTGGGGAAAGGCCACGCTGCACAGGAGTGCCCTGATAAGGATGGAAGTTCTTGTGTAACTTTTCCCTTTGTTATCAGAGGGGAAGAAACACTTTGCAAAGCATTGTTTTCGCAGAGGAAAGCAGCACCAACAGGGCAATGACTTTTTTCTGTAACCTTTTCCCTGTTGACTCGCTGCCACCAGCAATGACGTTCCAGGCTGAGCCTTCAGACCCTCTGTGCTGGGGATGCTGGCAGCAGAGGGGCTGTGTCCTATGGGAGGCAGAAGCCCTCGTGTTCCCTTTGCAGCAGGATGGTGATCTGATCTCCCTGCTTGCAGGGAAATTGCTGCCTCCAGGGAGCAGCGAGCTGGGCTGCGAGGAGCAGGGCAGCAAGGCAGAGCCCAGCTGGGCCAGGAGCCCTTCTGCAGGAGCTGGGGCTGAACCACGATGTGTTTTCAATGCAGGCAGCATCTCCCAGCTCTGTGCCTCGGGGAATGCAGCTCCAGCTGCACCATGCCATGGTGCAGGGCAGGGAGCAGCAGCCAGTGAGCCCAAAGGGAAGCACCGGAGGAATTCAGGGAGACAAAAAGCAATGAAAAGCCGTGGAATCTGGCTGGGACCCTGAGGGTGTCACCCCCCCTCCTACAGCACTCTGACAGCCACGTGTGGCCGGGGCCTCGGAGGTGCCACATCCCGGGCAACCCTCAAACCCCCAGCACTGTGTTTGAGAGAGGCCCCAGCCCTGGGTGCTGCTGTGTGCCTCTGCCAGGGCCTGGGGGCAGGCACTGCCGCGGGAACCCGAGCACCGGGGTGCTATATTTGTCCTCATGCTGACACATCTTTAAATAGCAGAGGTTATGCTGCAAGTTCCCTGCTTGGAGAGCATACCGTGATCCCTTTCACTGAGTGCAGCTCTTCCAAAGCAGCTTGAGAAGGAGCAGAGCCTCCCCAAGCACCACTTTGATCTACCAATGTTTTTCTGAGCACTGTTGCCGGCGACTCTCCCCCTCCTTTGAGTTTTTGTTATACCTCTTCTGTAAACATTTTTCCTCTCCTTTCATTTTCTCTCACTTTCCCAAACCACCTCCAGTCACCTCCCAGATCCTGCTGGGCTGCTTCCCACCCGCTCATCGCCCTGTTCCCGTTGCAGCCTCTTGGTGACCACAGCCCTCAGCCTCACCTTGGAGTGAGTGTTTGATTTCCAGCCATCCCCTGAGAAGCATGACCTCACCTTTTTGGTGAGGGTGACCCGCTCCAGCACTGTGGGACATCTGTTTGCAACATGAGTGATAGAAAGCTGCTGCCTTTTTCTTTTCTTTGGTCTCCATCGTGTTGGTTCTCCACACTCAGACTCGGCTTCTGCTGGTTCGCGGTGCTGATGGATGTACCTCAGCCCCGGAGCCCTTTGCAGCTGGTCTGGCTGGTGGGAGCCCAGCCCAGGGTGACACAGACTGCCTGTGTTTCCCAATCTCTTTCTTTTTAATGTACTTTTATTTATTTTTTTGACTGTGCTGTCATTCAGTTACGATGGAGTTGGCAAATGATGGTTCAATCAAAACTTTCAGCTGCACCCAAAAACGCCATCCGTGGGAAATGAGCCAGATTCGGGGCCTTTTGGGGTGGAAGCAGCAGCTGCAGCAGCTCTCCAACTATCTGCTGTAATGGTCCTTTGTTTGGGGAAGGAGAGAAGCAGAATCTTTGTAAAGATTTTTCTTCTGATGGAAGGAGAAAACTTACCCAATGCATGGGGTAACTGCTGTGGTTGGGTTGGGTTGCACGAGGGTCAAGTGAGAGCAAGGTTAAAATCTGCTTTTCTCATCCTCTGAGCCCTTGCAGGCAGCAGAGCTCTCTGCATGTTGGCCATGTGCTGCAGACTGAGCAGGAGGGAGGTCTGCAGCACGTCCCTACCAGTCCCCTCCTGGGGAGGGCAGGGAAAAGGAGCCGGAACGGCCCTGGCTGCTTTGGGGGATGATGGAGAACACGAGGCCATGGGAAGCACCGCAGCTTCTCACCACTGGAGAAGCTCCTGATCATAGCCCCATCCTCCATCCCCATGCTGCCATACATCAGGCAGACACGTTATCTCCATCCCTGGCGAGGGGCTGGGCCCACCTTTGGGTCTCTCCCAAGCTGTCCTCGCTCTCCTTCTCAGTTTGGGTTTGCCACAAGCGCAGTTGACGACCGTTTCTCCATCCTTGCAGAGTCAGAGTTAAACTTTCCCCTTGTTTTGGAGGAACACATGGTTTTGCTTAGCACTAGCTGAGCAATTACAAGCCGTATGTCTTGAATATGTATCTGCCAAGGTAACTAATCTCTGCTGTGAACTTGAACAATCAAAGCTTAGGGTTATTTGTTTTCCTACGCATAGATCTGGCATTTATGGATGTTTTCTTTCCCTAAGCAAGCCCCCACTGCCATGCTGAACTGGGCATGGGGAGGGACCTGGGCATCCCACGGGGCTCTGCCACCTCCCTGTGCCCAACGGATCCGGATTCACCATACGACCAAACCCCCGGTGCTGGGGGAGCAGCCCCCAGAAATGGGCTTTTTTTTTTTTGGACTTTTATGAAATATGCAGCATAGGTTGGCTTAAAGATAAGAAGGGCGAACCTGTCTCTAACGGTGTCTATCATATCGTGTGAGATTCCTGAACATTTTTTGCAGTTCACTTTGATTTGTGCATTGGTTACATTGTGAGGGAGATTTTTGCAGAGAGAACAAACCCTGGAATAGATCTCAGAGTTTGTCTTTTTTGGGCGGATATTTGTGTTCACCTGGGACAAAGCATGCAATAACTCAGCTGTAATTCTCTGCTGGCTGTGCTGCCCAGCCCTGCCAGCCCACCTACAGCTGCCTCTACACCTGCAGCCACGGCTTAGGGACGCTGGATGGGGACAGCCAGAAATATTTGTGCTGTTTATGAATCAAATCAAAAGTTCTGCAACAACCTTGCGCTGAAAAATGTGAAATGCTTTGAGCCATGGCTTTCAGCATTTCAGTCCTAAAGTCTCTGCAGGAAGTGTTGGGTATGGCAGGAGCTGCTCAGTAAGGGATGAAGGAGGTGTTGCCTAGAAGCAGGTTGTTCTGCAGGCCTGCCGTGGCAGCAGGGACACAGGCAGTATTTTGAGGCCATTTTGTTGGTTTGTACAAGTTGCTTTTACAAACAAATCTAATTTTGCTCACTTTGTCATTCAGGATTTGCCTCTTATCTTGTGGTTTAAACTCAGACAAATGTGGGGAGAGCAGTGGTGTCAATTCAGAGTGCAGACGGAGCACTCCAGAGTGAGGAAATGCCACCATTTCTGTTGTCTGCACAATTTTTGAGCAGCAAAGATGCTGCTTTCCCCATGTGCCGCCTCTTTGTAGCACACAGGATGATAAACAGCAGCTTTCAGGGCTTGGAAAATTGTCTGAAGTCTTTACAAAGGGTTTACCTAGCTTGGGTGCTGCTTCTCCTTGCCAGATATCAAAGGATTCCTCAAACAATGCCTGATTCGAGATTCCTGGGTACGGTTGCTGAGAAATAAAGCGGGATTTGAGAGCTATTCTAAAGTGCCTTTATCGTGCAGAGAGAAAGAGATCTGAAATGTGGGTGCTGGCTGATAACGCTCTGTGTTATGTGCCCGTGCTTCAGCCCTGTGCATGCTCCCAGGCACAAAGCGATGCTGCTCTGCTCACAGAGGTGTGAGGTCGGGGAGGCAGGCAGGAAGAGCTCTGGTCCCTTCTGGCTCCTTCTGCCCCCGGGGTTTTGTTTGGTCTGCAGGGTGCTCGCTGTTTGTTTGGGGTTCTTGTTTTCAGTGTGCCTGGGAGGAATCCCTGAGCAGCATCTATTCTGAGCACGGGGTACAGCGAGCCCGGGGTCAGCTCCGGGTTCCAAAATAGAGGTGAAAGGAGCCCACAAAGCCCAAACCCCAAATGGAGAGAGGGGACGGGATCCTGGAGCAGAGGGAGAGCTGTGGCCATGGTGTCCCCATCAATGGGCTGCTTGTAGCAGGCTACGTGCTGTACGCAGCACGGGGACTGCGCGGGGGGAAGCAGCGCTCAATGGGATCTTGTTAAAGCTCTGCTGCTCAGTGTAACATCGAACATTTAAGCTGCTGAGAATTTGACACCTCCAGATTCAGACTCATTCCATTACAGCAGCACGCAGAGGGGGAAGAGGAAAACTCGTTGGGCTTGATTTTCAGCTACACTCAGCCTTTTTCCCAGCTTTTTTTCCCCTTTCTTATTGCTTTCTCTCCACATCAGTGAAAGCAGAGAGCTCTGCACGCTCTTGCAGCCTCACACCGGTCTCAGAGTGTCAGCCACCAGCAGCTCCGCAGGGGGTGAACCATAGGGCAGCCCCACTGCCACAGCGCAGCCGGGAGATGGAATGGAATGGAACAAAATAGAGTAGAACAGAACAGAATCATTAAGGTTGGAGAAGACCTCTGAGATCATCTAGTCCGACCATTCACCCACCACCAATCTGGGATTCTCAAGGGGATTTTCTGCAAGCAGAAAGCTGCCACGGGAGCTGCAGGGCATCTCGCAGCTCGCTGGGTCCCCTCGGTGCCCCCAGCACCCACTGCCCAGCACCGGGGTGCTCAGCTCTGCTCGGTGTCTGGGTGAGTTATTTAGGGAGGCTTTAATTAGTGTGTGGCAATCTGTTGGGTCAGGAAGATGACGTCTGCCTTTTCCAGTTTCCAGGGGACCCAATTAAACGGCTGGATGTCAGGTTGAGCTACTGGAAAGCTGAGAGATTTTTTCCCTAAACCCAAGCAAATTGGGCTTCTGGAAAAGGGACCTGAAGCTGATGCCAAGTGTGAGCAGGTATAAATAATAAGAATTAAAGAAGTAGCCTAAGTGAGAGCATGGTGTCCAAAGCCATAAGCTTGGAGGACGTTCAGCTCTGTTCTATGGCTCTGAGATGACCACAGAATGCTGAGAGCATCCCCTGGGTGCATGTGGGACCAGCAGCCAGGGGGAGCAGGGGGGTGTGAGGCACAGCCTTGGGGCTGCAGCCTGTGCAGGTAGCTCAGGCTCATCTCTGACGTGCAGGTTTCCCACAATAACAATAATAATTTTAAAAAAAGCATAAAAATCATTATTTTTCTCCCTTTTGCTGTGAAAGAAGCCCACATGCACACGTGCTGTCATGTAGCGAGGTCTGTCTTCCTCCTGCCTGTAATGAGACGGAGTGAGGAAGCTGATATGTTGTGTTCCTCTGCCTGCTTGCCTCCATCTCACAAACGAGGCAGAAAGCAGCGGTGCCAGGGAGCATTCAGCCGTTTCTGTCTGGATTCTGAAGGCTGGTTGCCTGAGGTCAGTACCGAGGATGCTCAGCAGGAGGATGTGGGTGCAGGCGCATCTTGGTGCACGTTTCTGCAGTTCTCTCCTATCCATTTTGCATGCTTTTGCAGACTTGTCCTGGCATTCAAAGCAAGCAGTGCCGATGTACCTGCACTTACTGCTGTGACAGGGAGCCAGCAGCAGGTGAGTGCTGCACAAGTGCTGTGCAGTCACTGCTGCAGAGGCAGCTCCTGCTGTGCTTATCGACCCTGCAGAGAAACAAAGCGTGCCAGCAGGGCCAGCCCCGCGCTGCTCCAGGGCTGTGCATGCAGCAGGCACAGCATTCCTGCAGACCAATGCCAGACGCCCTGACCCTGAGAGCTGGCAGGAGGTTTCCATGGAGAGCAGCAGCTATTCATTCCTCTGTGCCTCTTGCTCCTTCTCACAGCCGTGGTGCTGAGTGTGATCCTCTTGCAGCTCTGGCTGGCTTATCAGAGCTCTGGTACTTCCTTCCCACACTTTTAACATTTTTTTTATTTAGCTTTATGCTTGAAGGTTGTGAGTTTAAAGCAGAAGTTTTGCAGAGCAGGGGCAGCACGCCGTCCCCCAGCAGCCAGCACTGAGCTGCCAGGACGGAGCCCAGCGCAGCCACCCGGGAGCCTCTCCTGCTCCATCCCTGCAACCACTGCCCAGGGTGCACGAAGAGAGGGGAGGGGCAGAGCAGGGCGGGTTTCTCAGAAGCTGAGATAATTATGTTGTGGGATTTTTTTCCCAATAAAAGTGTCACAAAGCGGCACAGGTGACTGAATGTGCCCCTCGTGTAAGTGGCTGGGCTCTGCCATGCTCAGTGCCTGTTTGCAGCGGAGCCCCAGAGGCTCCCAGAAGTGTGAGTGTGAGCAGGGTGCAGCCCGAGCTCCTCCATCCCCAGCCGAGAGCCCTGCCCTCTGCCTCTGCTCCAGGCTGAGCTTTGCTGGAGGTGTGCTGTATTTTGGGGGTGCTGCCAAGCGATGGGTGAGGCTCAGTGCTGGAACGGTTTCCTCTGCTGCATCCCTGAGCTCTGGGGGGAGCTGCCTCCTGCTCTGATGCCTTTAAAAACTGCAAAATAGTCCAAATCTGTAAAGATAGGAATAAACATTCCCCCAAGTCATCTGCTGTTGATTTACAGTTGAATCAATTCCTTTTAATCCAAAAACAGCAGAGCAGTTTCCAGTCTCCAAGGACCACTGAGCATTACGCTTGATGCCATAAGCAAAGCACGGCGGGGCAGTCGCTCCCCCAACTGCTTCATTCCCCCGAGAGCCTTCCGTGCTCCGCCAGCTCCTGGCTCTAAGGTCACTGCAAATGTGTTCTCCTTCTGCTTCTCATAGAGCACTGGAAAGTGAGCTGTGCTTGTGCAACTCGTTAACTGCTCTTTGTATTCTCTCTCGGGGGCTTCTTCTCGAAGCCCACTCCCCCTAAAGCACTCAGTGAGCAACCTGTGTGGAGAGATCACAGCAGATTGCTGCCTGGAATAGCAGGGATGGAGCAAAGCAAGCAAAGCAGATGGATTCTTTGATGTCCTGATCTTTGCTGGTAGCAAGGTGCAATCCAAATCCCTACTAAAAGGCTCTCAGGCATCAAGCAGGTCTCACTCCCAAGAGCTCTCAGCCACCGCTGGGCTCTGCTCTGACACGGTGTGCTGCTGTGCTGCACGTTAAAATGATGTTGGAAAGGAGCAAATGGACGTCACCTGATTTATTTTCATTTGCCTGGATTTTTTTTTTTCAGCTTAATGTTGAGGAAAGGCTTTAGTAGGAAACAGTAATGTTATGCATTTGGCTTTAAGCACTGTAGGGTTCGGTGTCTTTTGCCATGTTTGATTCCTTGCAGCTGCTCGGGGTTAGTTAATTATCTCCTCCGAAGAGGAATTCATATTTTCACAGGGTGACTGGAAGGCGGATGGAAACGTGCAAGAGAGCAGAAACACAAATGTTTGGGCAGACCTGGAAAACACTTCCCACAGCCGACCACGCAGCTGCAGCTCATGCCAAACGCTCTCTGTTTGCTTTCTGGGTGATAGATTTTTCTTAAGGGATAAGTTGCTGGAATAGCTTCAAGTGAGCACTGCCTCTCCTCTGCACAGCCCTGGTCACACTTCGTAGAATCATAGAATCACGGAATGGTTGGGTTGGAAGGGCCCTTGCAACCCATCCAGTTCCACCCCCTGTGCCATGGGCTGTGTGCCACCCAACTCAGGCTGCCCAGGGCCCATCCGTGGCCTTGGGCACCTCCAGGGATGGGGCACCCACAGCTGTGCTGGCGTTTGGGAGGGATGTGCCCAACAACAGGCACATGGCCTTGGTCCACCATCCCAACGAAGGACACTGTGGTCGTGATCCACGCGGGGATGGCTGGAGCCATGCTGGAGCCCTGGGGGTGATCTGGGACAACGGCAGCTCTGTGGGTGCCGAGTAGGGAGGTCTGGCAGCTCACAAGATCTTCCTGCGGGCTGCCCTCGCCCCGCTCCAGGTCCCCAGGCCATGCAGACGGTGCTGCAGATGCTCCCTTCCCCGTTCCCCCTACAGCAGGTTAGTGCTGAAGGCTGATCACACGTGCTGCTGCTGGAATTCAAGAAATATCTGGGCTCTTGTAGAAAAGCACAAAACGAGATCTAGCCTGGTTACTCTTTCCCTCCCTTTTAGCTTTCTCAGCTAATAGTAGGCACGTGTAAGCGATGAGTGTAGCCTCGGGTGGCTGCTCCCTGCTGCCTGTGCCATCCTCAGCACGCGCTTTGTCTCCCACGTGAACGTGTTTGGCAGCTCTTACACGAGGGACTTTGCTGGCCTGCCAGGATGCTGCTCAGCCCCTGCGGCCCCGTGGCTCCCCCTGTGCTCCCCAAACCCACTGTCAGAGGGGTTTGCTTGTTTTATTCCCATAATAAGTGCTTTTTTAATTTAAATTTTTAATTTCAAGGTAGTTATTCTCTTTGCCTGCACTGTGCAGACTCAGTCCCTCTTTCCCTTCTCCATTGCTGACAGTGGCAGCTGCAGGCTGCTGGGCAGGTTTTGTCTCCAGCCCGCTCTTCTGACCCCCATGTCCTGGCCCTGGTCAGTCTGGGTGGATCTGTGTCAGATGCCAAAGTTAGAGGGAAAACCAACTAAAATCTTTGAAAAACTTTCTGCATCCCCATAGAAATGAGCAGTGCTGCAAACAGAGCAGAAAAGCTGTAGTGCAGCAGCAGGGGCAGTGGAAGATGTGCCATTGCTTAAATGATTTGCTTTATCTTTGTTTGGGGTTGAGGCTGGGAGTCTGGAAGCGTTTTGGCATTTCCCAGATGCCTCTGATAACCTATGGGAAGAGCACCACGTTGTTCCTGGGAACTGGGGAAGATTCATTGAATGTGAAAAGTCGTGGCCAGAACTGCATGAGCAGGCTGAGCCAGACAGTCCTGTGCTGGCAAAGCTGAGATGCTTGTGATTGTGTTCTGATTTCCGTGCTTCTAGGACACAAGTAATCAGCTGACAGTTCATAGCCATAAAAAAAGCAGATAAGCACTAACCAGAGGTTAAGGCAGAGAGGACTCCGTTATCCCTATCCGGCCTCCAGTACCACGGGCTGTCACATCTGTCATCTGCCCCTGCTCTGAGCTCTCCCAGTTGCAGAATCCCCAGTTCTCTGCAGTTTGACCCAAAGCACATCCGTGCGCTGCTTCTGCCGTTGGGTTCTCTCTGCGAGGCCACAGCTGCTGGGAAACACGGGGAAAAGTGGCAGGCACCGTTGTATGGGAAGAAGGAGGCAGGCAGCCTCCCAGGGGCACCCGCTCAGCAGCCCCACGGGCTGGGAGGATGCGCGGGGTCTCCCACCAGAGAGCTCTTCCTGTCTGTTGGACCACAGAAACCCTGCACGGTGCAACAGCTGGAGCTCCCGGGGCTGCTCTGCGG
Organism: Penelope pileata; assembly: GCA_013396635.1. Classification (NCBI taxonomy): domain Eukaryota; kingdom Metazoa; phylum Chordata; class Aves; order Galliformes; family Cracidae; genus Penelope; species Penelope pileata. The sequence goes on along the minus strand of WBMW01002882.1, from coordinate 140,742 downwards.
GTTGCAAGAGGAGGGTGACTGCTGTGCCACCCAGCCCGAGTGCCACCCCAGGCACCTACAGGTGGCAATCTGTGCGCAACGGCAGCTGTGACGTCTGCTGTGGTTGTGCTGGGGTCTACAAACCGGTGGCTGTGAGGTGTGGAATGAAAGCATCACAAAATCATGGAGCGGTTTGAGTTGGGAGGGACCTTTAGAGGCCGTCTGGTCTGTCCCCTTCTTTCCTGCAGAGCATGGTTCCCTCGGCACCGCCAGCGGCACCTGGCACAAATGCAGCGAGCCCCAAACACCCTTCCCAGGAGCCAAAATTCCCTCCAGCATCCGCCCAGGGTCCAGTTGCTCTCCGTGCTCTGAGCAACTGCTTACTGCTTTGGAATGAAGTGATGGGGAACCCTGGAAATCCAATTAATTTTCAAACGCATTCAGGGCCACAGAGTAATTTTAAGACAAAGAGTTAAACTTGTTTCCTTTTTTTTTTTGTATTGAAACTCATTTTCATTGTGTGCAGAGCATAGCTGAGATAAACGTTTTTACAGTAAACACACACGAGCCCCAGATTCTGCAAGAAAACATATTTTTGTCTTTTGTGTTCTGTTTTGTTTTTCTTAAACTTTAAATGGATCCTCCTATGATTCTCAAGGTCATTGTTACATATTTGGAATAGTTGGTCAAATGCCAAAGTATTTCCATTGCTCGCGTTTCTCCCCTTGGAGAATTCCTGCAGACAATGAGATGTGGCTTCTCCAGCGCCCGTGCCAGAGAGAAACCCCCGTGGCAGCTCTGTCACTTGGGACCTTAAGCTGTGCATTGGATCGAGCAGGACAAAGAGCTCCGTGGTGCGTTGAATTGCCAGAGCTCTGAGGCATCCTCGCTGCAGTATTATAGCTTTTCTTTATCATGGAAAAAGGGATCTCGTTTTGGGGTGCTGTAGGAAATCTGAAGCCCTCGGCAGCCCTTGGAAGTGCTCAGGGTGCTGTGTGCAGTGAGGAGCGGGGCTGACCTTCTGCTGGCAGGATCGGAACGCTCTTTGCAGCACCAACCACGGAGCTGGGGGAGGAGAAGCAGCCCAACTGTGAGGGGAGGGGAGGTCTCCAGCCCCCAGCCCCCAGGCATGGCCTGCTGGAGCCTACCTGGGGCGTTGGGAGGACTCCTGGGTGGTTTGGATTGAGCCTTCACCTACAGAGGAATAGCAGAGCAAGCCTTGCCGTGCTGTTTGGCTTTGCGTTTTCTGAATTTCTTAATGGAAACAAACTAATGAAGCTCTCTCCGTGATGAGCTTTTCCCCACTGCTCTCCTTATGGAAGGAGGGAAGGGGGCTCAGAGGACGCAGGAGCGTGTCGGGCACATCCCCCAGCCACACTGCAAGGAGATGGCCACAAGCGCTCAGTGCCCAGCGCGTGGTTTGCCTGACCAGGGGGAAGAAGGAAGCAGAATTTTCTGTAGTTGGATTCCAATCAAAATTGGCATTTATCTGCCTTTGCTTCCCAGGTGCTCCTTCCGCCACTAGAAAAATGATTTTTAAGGCTGGAAATTAAAATTCTTGGGGAAAAAATCATCTTTGTAACCTCACAGCTTTAGCTTTTCCAAATGCACATCCTTGACGAGTTCCCATGAGACTGTTTGGAGATGGGCATTTCTCTCACTATATCTTACAGCAAGGATTTGTGTCTCTAAGCTTGCATTTCTATAACCAGTAAGGGATGCAGAGGGCACGGTGAGGTTTGCAGTCGTTATCAAATGGTTGCACGGTGCCATCCCCCAGAGCATCGCCCGCACGGTGCAGATGGGGACTGGTGGGGTCCCAAATGGTCCCAGCACCATGGTGACCCCAGGCCTGAAATCTGGCTGCTGCCAGCAGAGGTGATGCTGAGCAGCACAGCGCTGGGGATGGGATTTCTTGGTGATCTCTCTTCTGGCCCGCTCGGTGTTTGTTTTACACAGCTGCCTCCAACATCTGCTTCTCATCTCTGCTGTGTGTCCATGGAGGTATTCAGAAATGCCTTTCTTCTTTCAGCTGCTTTATGTGTCTCCTGCCCTGTCAACAAAACGTGCGGCTAATTGAATTCAAAAATCATTTTTAAATAGGCTATGGTATATCTTATCCGCAAATAATTAAAAGCAGAAATTCCAGCTTCCATGTAAAGGAAGGTGGGCAAAAACAGCAAGAAACTGCTCAGGAGCCTGAAGCAGAGCCAAGCTCACCGTGCAGGTTCAAGCTGAGACCCTCTCCCTCTTTTCTACCCGGCAGCTTTCGAGCAGCTTTCCCAGCTGCAGACTCTCCTCTCCTCGTGGGGTGCTCAGCACCCAGACCAGGGCTCAGCATTTTAGCCCAGGATCTGTCCCCAGAGCTGCGGGCTTCCAGGTGAGCAGCAGCTCCTGGCTAAGCTGCTGTCCCTAATGTCAGCAGTGTTCGATTCTTGGAGGTTTCTCCTCTGTTGGCACAAAAACTCACACAGCCCTTGCGCTCCAGCTCCGCCTGCAGCCGCCCTCACTTCTCTCCTCCCCCCTAAGCACGGGGTTGTTGCTTTTGGATAACGGAGGCTGCAGCTCTGAGGCAAGTCTGAAAAAGCAAATACAACTTTTGACCTCAGCAAGGAGCAGCGTTCTGCCTGGGTTGGAGGTCAGCAGCTCCACGAGCCACACTGCGCTGCTGCCTCTGCCCTCCAATATTCCCTGCAACCTCCCTGGAGGAAAGATCTTCCTCTCAAAAAATCCCAATCTGTCTGACATTTTCCCCATTCTGTGCTATTTATCTTCTTGAACAAAGCTTGCCCTTTGGATAACACCTCTCCATGGTGCAGTGTTCCTGTGTTCCTGTGGCTGAGCTTCTCTTGCATCCTGCACCAGCCACGCAGCAGGATTTTCTCACGTAGATAATGAACAGTAAGGGTGGACACAGCCAACCTGGGGCATCCCAAAGCCCAACCCACCCCTCCAGGGCTCCCTTTGCACCTTCGTCCTAGCAACATGCACTGCACAAACCACTGTCAGGCTCCATCCCACGCTGGAAAGGGCTTTGCAAGGAGAGAAATGCTGAGCAGAACTGGGGCTGTGGGGCAGCACTGGCGGTCCCAAGCCCTGGCCCCAAGGCTGGGGTCTGCCTGGATCACATCCATGGTTTCCTTCAGTAGACAGAGGAAAATCTGATTTGTTGCTGCGTGTTCGTAGATCTGAAAATGTAAACCATTGCAAAGTATCTGCTTATAGCGTGACCTCTTAACCTGAGGCTTTTCTCTGTTCTGGGGTGAATTCCAGCCAGCCGCTGTGCTGCTGTGTTTACAGGAAGATGCACGTTTTCTGCATTCTCGGGGCCACGGCGTGTCTCGTTAAAAACGTTCTTTGGGAAAAGAAGGCAAGTTAGCCTCACTCCCCTGATAAGCTTGAGCAAATATTCCTGTTGCTCCATTTCAAAGAAAAAAAAAAAAAAAAGCACGGTCTGACAGCAGGACAGACAGACAGCAGACAGACGGACGGGCAGCCCTTGCAGAGGGATGCTGGCTCCCCACCGTGGCAATGAGCGCAGCCCACCGGCGTGCAGCAGCACGGCAGCATCCCGGGTGGGAGAGTGATGGGTGGCAGCAGGGTGCCAGCACCCCCTGCCCACACTGACTGCCCTTCGTCCTGTGGGAGCAGTTTGGGGTAAATCACGGTTCCTGTGAATGATGGGCGCTTCCTGATGGCTGCTGCTCCCTCTAAACAGGCTTCTGTGCGCCTGGCGCGAGATCAGAGCGGCGGCCAGCGGAGCTCCACACCAGCATATGAGCCAAAAACAATATGTTTGTGAAACGAAAACATCACAAATACTCCTTATTTACACTGCTGACAAGGAGAGGAGAAACAGATGCTTCTGGTTTGGGTGTCTGTCTGGGCTAATTTTAGGAGAATCTCTAGATCAGAGGGAGGAAATAAAAAAAGAGTTGAACTGGGCTGTCTGTCACACCTCCAGGTTTAAGAGCTGGACACCATCCGGGTGCTGCTGTGAGTGCACCAATGGGGGATGCCCACCCTGCTGTGGGCTGAGGACGTGGCGATGGCCTCGTGTCACCCAGCCAAGGGCCCTCGGCACGGGGACTCTGGGTGGCAGTTGGCTCTCTGGCCATAACAGGCAAAACTGGAGCAAACGTCAAGCAGAGCTGCTGCCTGTCCGACAGAGAAATGCCTGGAGGAACTGTCTGAAAATAAGGTCGGGGCAAGAGCCAGCTCTGTCACAGCTCTGACACTTCTTTTGGAGCAGACAGCTGTTGGGATTTGGGTCGTAGCACATTTTGTTAAAAATTATCTCGTGTGCTAACGGGGTTCAGGCGTGTCCACTCCAAGCACAGGGGTCAGCCAGTGTCTGGTGCCACAAAAAGGGACGCTCACCAGTACCAAGGCCAAATCCAGCCCTATGGCAATGGGGAGGCACGGTCCCCGTGTATTATGTGACTTTCAGCCGTATTTCTCATGAGCTGATTGTGCATGGCTGGAGCACAGATTGTGAAGGTGACAACGGAACGCTGCGGAGGGGAGGGCACAGGGCAGTGCTAACTGAGTCGAGTCGAAACCCAGGGGTATGACATGGGATGACAGGATCCATCTGCCCGTGAGTGAAATGCAGTGATTGCCAGCAGTGATGTTTCACCCCACCTACGTGTCCACACGTGGTTTTTGTTAGTAAGCAGACGTGTGTTTTCTTATTTAATTATTAAACTCGAGCAAATATAAAAAATAACTGATGGATGAGACTTGTGAATGCAGAGCACAGAGTAACAGAGTATTGACTACTAACAACAATAATAAAGTTGCAATGGGACATTCAGCTCCGGGAAAAATATCATGTTGCCATCCCCAGAGGTGCTCAAGAAAGGTGGAGATGTGGCACTTGGGGACATGGCTCACTGGGCATGGTGGGGATGGGTTGACAGTTGGAGTTGGTGATCTCAGAGGGCTTATCCAACCTTAATGATTAAGTAGTTCTATGGTTCTATATTTTATATGCATCCCAAGACGATTCCTCTTCACTCAGTGCTGCCCAGGCAAGCCAGAAGGTTGGGTGGACACCCATGGTCTAGATGAAACAATTCAGACTTCTTAGCAAGAATAATTCTTCCCGAGGATGGGTGCTGAGCTCCCTGCACAGCGAGCGATGCGCAGGCAGAGGGCACTCCTTCCCCAGCCATGCGGCTACGGGAGCCCGAGCGGGGCTGTGGAAGGGGAACGTGCTCTGCTCCCAGCAGCTGGCGAGGGTGGTGTTGGCACTGCTTTATTCCTGCAGGCACCCATTGCTGGCCATCGCCTCCAAGAGCCAATATTCTGAAGTTGTTCCGTGTGAATTTTGCTATGTTGATGGTTCCAGCAGAAGGCTGTGGGCAGCACGGTGATTAATCACCTTTCTAAGAGGGAAGAGGATTTATTTTAACAATCAACATAGAGTGGTTTGAGTTGGAAGGGGCCATTAAAGACCATCTGGTCCAACTGCCCTGCGATGGGCAGGAACACCCACAGCCTGATCAGGGTGCTCAGAGCAGCCTGTGACAAAGCCATCTTGAGAAAACTGGTCTGAACACACAGAGTTTTTCACCACTAGAAAGTTTGAAGTTTTCTAGGAGATGATTTTCATTCTTAGTTTCCAGCTGAAAATTTGATTTTCGAATTTGTGCAAGGCTGTATTTAGCCAAAAATGCAACTTTCTTGTTGAAAACTCCCAAGCAGAGTTGCAGTCAGCTGTGGCAGTGCGCAGGGCTTAATGGCCAAACATATGCTCATGTATTCATATTTTCCAAGTACTAAATTGCTCATTAGCAAGCTGATCCCAACCGCTCCTCCCTCATTAGGTGACCATGTTGCACGTGTCCCCGAGCTGGGGACCCGCAGCATCCCTGGGGTGCTGTCACCCCCAGGCCCCCCACTGATCACAGCCATTAGTGCATGGCTGCTGTTATCAGGCACGGAGCACAGCAATTACAAAATGCTGAGTGACAGGAAATGACTGTGTGCCAGGGTTCTGCAGGAGCTTTCTTGCTGCCACTTGCAAGCATCTAGAGAGAAATAAAAAAAACTTGCTGCATTTGTCAGCAATTCTTAGGATACAAATTGAACCTCTTCTGCTTTTACAGTGCTCTCACCAAGCATTATTGCATTATGGGAGCTGTGTGTAATGCAGGTCTTAAAAAGCATGTTTTTAGTGTTTTTCCTTGAAAAAAAATCTTGCTTCTCTAAAAGCTTTAAGTGACTCCATGTCCTTCCTCATCTCCCCTCGGGCTTCTAGCACTGCTGGTGTTGGGTTTAAACTGAAGGCAGTTGAGCCACTGTGGTTTGTTGCTTGTTGAATAGTTGGGGGAGCGTTTCCTCCCAGCTACCTGCCAGCAGGATCCCTGGAGCTGGGGGCAGCTAAAGCAGGGAGGGCTTTTCCCTGCTCTGCAGTGCATTTAGCAGGGGTTGGAAGGACCATGTGCTCCCACTGCTCCCACCACGGTGGGGTGACACTGTGACCCCATGGCCACGCTCACCTGCCTCAGTGGTTCCTCCTGTAGTTGCTCACTGGCAGAGGAATGGATGCTCAAGGGTTTTTCAGAGTTTGCTCTGAGCGTGGAAGTTTCTCATGTTGTGAATGCAGCTCTCACCCCCTCCACGACGCTGCCTGCCTGCCTATGGTCACACAAACCTGGACCCCTCTGCCTGGGCACAGGGTGAGCAGATCAGCCCCTGCCCAGCATTTCAGACAAGCTGGGGTTACTGGGGTTTGGCATTTCTGGGTTGTCAGAGCAAAAGGCTCCACAGAGCCCAGGAGCAGCAGCGGGGTGCTCAGGGCATGGCCAGAACTGGTCAGTGTGCAGCCGAGGCAGACGTGCTGTTCTTCTGCTTCTGCTTTTGCTGTCAGAGAACTGGAAGTAAAATGCTCAAAATAGCAAAAGTCAGAATGTGAATCCAACAAACAGACAACAAACCCATATTTGGGATGGACTTTAAAAAAGATGAATGGTGTTAAACTTAATTATATGTCTGTTCACGGCGAGCATTCATTTCCATGACTACCAATATTTATTTGCTACAAAATAAGTGGGACAGGTTTGTTCCACAGCCCTGGCTTTGCAGCAGTGCAATTGTTTGACCTGAGCTGCACAATCCCTGGGGCATTGGGGTGGATGCTCAGCCCCTGAGGGATCTGTTTGGCAGCACTGCAGCACACAGAGCTCCAGCACTGCACGGTGCAGGAGCGATGCTGCAGGTGCACTGCAGCCAACCAGGGCCGTGTTCCCTCCTCTGGCCCGAGGCATTGCTTTCCCTGCAGAGGGCACGAGGTGCCAGGGAGAGGTGCTCAGCCCTGAGAGCAGAAATGGCACAGAAATGGCCCAGCACAGAGCAGAGGGCATGCAGGGCCAGGACGTGGTGGGCTTTCATTACAAAGCACCTTCAAAGCTATTTTAAATGTAATTTAAGAGATTGCAGTGAATTAAAGAAAATCGAGCCAATGTCTGTTACAAGGAAAATAATTGCTTATTTTCCAGGATTTCTTGGACATTGATGTCAAAATATTCCAAGATAAGTCAGTGTCTCCTAGCACGATGTTTACTACAGGGAGCAAAAGCTCTTTGGTTTGATCTGATTGTGTGGGTTATGTGAGGTCTAAATTAAAGTTTGGGTCATCAGGGCTTGAGAAATTAAATCTTGCATGTAGCAAAACACCTTCCTGCCTGGCTGATTCCTTCTCAGAAATGGCTCCTTGGGTTGGTAGCAAACTTTCCTGGAAAGAGGCTTCTCAGCAAACACATGAGAAAGGTTCAGCTCTTGCTGCAATTATTAAGGGAGGAATCCATGCTGTTTGTCCCTGGCAGTGTATTTTAACAGCACTATTGCGGTCATTCCCATGACCTGGAAATTTCCCTCTTTGTGCACCATCACATAGCTCTTCCAAATTTCCTTTCGTTCCAACTTGCTGCTCGCACAGTGCTACTGCAGCGGTGTGGTTCCTGCTCAGCCCACCTCGGGAGCCCCGAATTGCTGATGTTGGTCAGCTCGGTGCCCCCAGCCCGGCCCTGCTTGCACCGGCTGCAGCTGTGCCCCTGCCCTGCTGCGCTCCTCCCTGCCCAGGGAGCAGGCTGGGTTTGTGCCTCTTAGTGCTGCTATTGCTCATTGGGAACTGTGTCCTGGAATTGCTATCTGCTGCTGGTTATGAGACAGAGAGGCTGAGCCATGAGGCTTCCCACAGCAGATGATGATGGGCTCTGCAGGGATTTCACACCCCTCCCCACCGGGGCTGTGTGTTTTGCAATTTACTTGATGCTGCCTGGCAGGTATTGGAAAAGGGATCTTGCACCAATGCTGGTCTCACACTTTGCACAGCAATGCAAGGCTCTCAGCACAGCCTGGGTTGTTTGTAGGGGTTTCTCTGTTTGTGAGGTTGGGTTTTATTTGTGGGGTTTTTCCACCCCTCCCTCACTTTCAGGATGCTCTCCTGGTGCTCAGCAGCCGCCTGCTTTTCCCACTGGCCCATGGGCTGGTGGCCAAGGATCTTCTCCAGCTTCAGAGAGCTCTGTCTCAGGCACCAGCCCCATGCCAGGTGTGCTCCCACTGCCCTGCGCTCTCCACCACCACCCGCTCACCCTTTGGGGCTGTCTCCTTCCCAGTCCCACTGCTGAGCTCTCCGGGACACCTCTTCCTTCATTTCTAGAAGCTCTGCGTGGACTTTCTGCCACTCACCATGGACCCCTGGGATGTACATCACTCAGAAATCCCTTAAAAGCACTGCAACACTTCCTCTTCTCCAGCGCTCTGAAAGGGTTTTAGGTTGGCTGCCAGGATGCCGGTTCTTGATGCGTCTTCAAGTGTTGGTGTCACAATGCACCAAACACAAACCCAAGGTCTGGGGGCCGTGCAGGCACCCTGTGCCAGTGCCCCCTGCAGCTGTGGGGCTGTGTCCTGCCCTCAGCCCCCACTGTTCCCTCCTTCCCCTGCACCCCAGAAAGGGCTTCTGGGGTCGGGAGAGGAGGAGATGAGTGGGGTTTTCTCAGCTGCCAAAGGAACAGTCCCCCGGGGCTCTCTGCTGACCAGGGAAAGGAAGAGCTTTCTCTTTATCAGTGTTATCATCCTGTGTAGGGTTTGTTTCCTCTGTGCTTGCGCAGGTGATCAGAAGAGGGGCAGAAGGGGACAGGCTGCTGGTAGGCGTGCAGCAGCGCAGCGTGGATTTGCTTTCTGGTGCTTAGATTGAGGACAGGAGATACATGTATGTGGCAGCATCTCTCTGTCCTTTGATTTTTCTCAGTGCCCTGTAAGGAGCCGAATGTGGTCTAAATGTTTGCTAATATAAATCTTGCCAAATTTAGGTAAACAAATGCAATACCCAAAATTTACTATACGCTCATCCTAGATTTGGTGCAACATGGAATCTCTGTTCTCCAAATCGTGTTGAAGGGGAAGAGGTTAAAGCTGCACTCCAGAAGTGGGCTGCAGCCACAGAAATCAGAGACAAATCAGTCCTCCGACCTCAGCAATGATGAGAAAATCCCCACCGGGCTGTGGTGTGCTCCTTGCCCCTCCTGGGGCTTTCCCTGCAATCCCCTCACGACAGAGATGAGATGTCAGAGCACCAGGAGCAGCCCCAGCCCTGGGCCTGAGGTCACTTCTGCAGAAAGACGATGGTCCCTGAGCTTTTGCATTGTGCTTTGTTTTGTGTTTCGCTTGTTGAAGCCTATTTGAGAGCTTCATTTGCCTTTCAGGGGAGTGTGTAATTACCAGAAAGTGCAAGGAAATCTCGGAGCCATGGGATTGCTTGTTTCTGTGTGTACATCCCACAGGTTTTGTATAGGAAAGATCACTAAAAGAGTTCATTGGTTCCTAACACACACAGGAGCAGGCAGCAGGGTAACACCACTCAGGATCTGACAGAGATAACCTGGCTTTATTCACGTTTTTGGACAGATCTCTAGCAGTAACTTCCCAGAAACTAAAAATTGTCCTGAAGAAGTACCCAAGACAACACTCTGGGGTACAAACCATGCTTGGTCATGCTGGAGTAGGACAATAATCACTGTAGATTCCTTTGATTTGGTACTGAAGAGCTGTAGCTGCCATCCTTCTGGCTGCTAACTCCCCTAGGATTAGTAAAATGCTTATTCACACTATGGAAATGGGATGAGTCGCTTGGGAGGGAGAAGGAATTTGTCTCATACTGCATGGTGAGAGCTCCCAGCCTGGTTAGTCACCCCTTGCTGTCTTGCATTATGTCTTGCATTGAATGATTCATTGATTTGCAGAGCATGTGGATTCTTATGTCTCTGAATGTTAGAATAACAGTTCTTTGGTTCTCAAAGGACAACAGAGACAAGTGGGCTGCGTGATGCGAAGCTCAGCCCCACAGCCAGGCGAAAGGCACGTCCCGGAGACACTGGGAGAACCCACTGCCAAATGCCTCCCATGCAAAAGATCCTGAGGCAAGGCTGAGGAGGTGGATAGGAGTGGCACATCCCCAACAAGGGGGGTTTCTATCAAGATTTTCCATTGCAAGGTGGTGATTTAACAAAACCTATGTGAATGAAAATTCTGCAATACTGAGCCATTTCCAGTCCAGCCAAAGATCTGAAGCGCAGGAAGATGGTGGGAAGCCCTGAAGCTCACCACGTTCAGGGGCAGCAGGCGCACAGCCACCAAGCTGCAGCCCCCAGCCCTGGCTCATGTCAGCACCTGCACACATCTCCACTTTGTTCTCTGCTTCTCTAATGCTGTGGGCATGCCAGGCACCAAGGCCATGGCAGACAGCTGGGTCGTTAGCTAGGGCAGCTCTTGAGCAGAGCAGGGACTTGCTGGCGTCTCAGCACAATTACGAAGTCTCCGTCTCCAGCAGTCAGCATCCCCAACTGCTGTTCGCTTGCTTTTCTGCAGCCCTTTTGGTTTCATTTAAATGCTGCTGTGACTGACACTGAATTTATCAGACACAGAGTAGACACCCAGAAGATGAGCCCACTGCAATCATTCTATTAATCGTCATGAATATACCCAGATTAAAAAGAAAAGAATGATTTAAAACCTTTAAGATAAAACAGTGAATTGTGGTGATGAATGAACTGTGCAGACTCAAAGAGCCATGGCATGGACCTCAAGGGAAAGCAAAGCAGGCAGCAGGGTTCCCACTGCCTTCCTCCTCCTGCTGGGGGAAGCAGCTCTGCCCTACAGCTGCAGCAGTGGGGCTGCTGAACCTCTGTGCCCCTCTTAGGCAAGAGCAAAAGAAGGTGCACACACAGCCTGGTCCTGGGATCCCAGCTTCCAGCTGCAAGTGAATACCTGCTGTGTTTTGCTGCAGGCTACCTTCTTTTATGTGCTGTCTAAGCCAAGTCATGCTCAGTATTTGCTTGCATCCATTCCTTAAGAAAAAGATTGTCCTGAGGGCAAAGGCACCCATCACAAAAATCAGGCTGAAAAGTGCTCCAGCATTCAAGAATTCAGGATTAAAAATTCTGTGTGCCTTAGAGCAAAGCTCCCATCTGCTCACGATTGGTCATGGGCTTTTGTAGGCAAAAGCAGGGAAAGATCCTCGGAAAGAACACACATTTCTAACAAATACTGTGTATGCTTTAACAAACAGAATGTTATTGATTACAGCACTTCAGGTTTTGTTTCTTTTTAAGCTTTCAAAACAAGAACACGTCACAGTGGATTAAGTGATTAAGACATCCTTCTTGCAGAGGAAATCAGCTTTGTTAGGCAACATCCTAACTTAAAGGATTGCACCAGAGTTGTTTGAAGTGACTTTGTGATGTGTCTGTCCTGCTTCTGCTCCACACCCAGCCCTCAGCAGTGCTTCCACTGTGTCCTCTGAGGGGCAATGCCAGGCACCCCTCCCTTGCCCCTGGCCCTGCCTTGTCCACATCTCTGTGGGCAGCATCTCTGACACCGCCGACAGCCATCGCAACTGCACTTACACTGGTAACTTCTGTGGATTTTGATAATAACAATATTCATCTCTTTTTTGAAGTGTATTACTGCAGCCAAAGGATTAGATTATTTTAAGAGGTTTCAGTAATTGTAGGCAAGAGCTTACTTAGAGCCAGCCACATACATCTGCATTACCATTGCTTGGTTTTTGGTGGAGAAGCAGAGATGCCTTTCTTAGGGAGGATAACAAGGATTGTGAATGAGCACAAAGAGATTTCAGAACGTAGCACTGATGTTTAATCTCTCAGACCTCCTGAGATGGAGAGAAATGCAGTTATCCCCATCCTGGCCATGCAGATGAGGAAACTGAGGCACAGATATCAAAGGTGGAACAACACCGGGAGGCATTCTTGGATGACTTTAAAAACAGCCTTTTATTGAAGCTGGAGGCCATCTCCATGCATGTAAAAGTGCAACTGGATGTACCCGTGTACATGTGTGCACCGGGGAGCATTGAGGTAGCTGGGACACTTCATGTTTTGCAGATGGCCTCCAGTGCCTTGAGGAGACCCCAGGATGGAGCACACATGGCGGCAGCTCTGCAATGCACCCGCCTGAGCCCCATCGTGGTCTGAGGAGATCCATGGCCTTTTGTACCATCATGGGCTGGGACACCATGGCCAGCCCCAGCGTGCCCCTCCTTGCCTCAGAAAGCAAAACCCAAACCCACAGCTCCTTCTAGGTACAGGACACAGAGCCCTCAGCGCAGCAGTTTCTTAAGCCCTCTCCCCAGCTGCAGGGCTGCAGCATGTGGTTACATTCTGGCTTTCCACACCCTGTTTGTTTCTGCAGGGGTGTGTGCAAGAAGCCATTTGCCACTGTTCCTCCCAGACCGACTCCAGGTGGCAGATCAGCCCTGGTCCATCCTAGGGACTCTCATGCTCCTGGGGATCTTCATGGTCCTGGGACAAGCTCAGCAAGGCAGCGAGGCCTGGGACTCCCCTTGTCTCCTGATCCCACCTGCTGAGCCCTGTGTTTTACCTGAGTTAGAGATTCTAGGACGTAATGTCTTTAATACGTCTCTTGGTTCAATGCATCTCTGAGTAAGCCTTCAAGAATTCTTTGTGTATAGAGATATTTGCATTGCTTCACTTCTCCCAGTCCTTCACGAAACGTCACTTGTTTCACCTGCAGAGTGAACAGACTCCAGATGGAGAGCACCCACAGCTCCACGGTCAGCGCTGCTCCAGGGCCGCCAGCTCGGGCGGCCACAGCACAGCCTGCCGGGTTCCTTGGGCCCCCAGCACCCCCATAACCACCAAGGCTCAACAGCATCAGGAAACAGGATTTAAACCCATTTGTGCTCCAAAACACAAGTCTTGGCCCTGGCTTCCTGGTTACTGAACGGTTTCCAGACCATTCGTGCTGAAGGATCTTCCGTCTGGTGTCACAGCACTGCTTCCTCGGGCAATCTGCACTACTTTGTTTTTACCCTAGACCTGTTGGACATGCTGAAAAATATTTTGTAGTAGATGTACACATTGACAATCCTTAGAAAAACGCCCAGGAAGTAGCTGAGGGCCCTGAGGAGTGCTGCAGCCCAGCTGGAGATGTGCAGCAGCCAAAGGCTGGGGCTGCGGGAGGGAGCGGCCTGCAGGACGTCGTCGGCCTGGAGCAGGGCACACTCGGCGCCCACCAGGAGCCAGATGGCCCTGGAGGTCAGCCTGGCATTCCTCACCGTCCGCAAACTGCGGGACTCGGCGGGGAAGAAGGTGATGAGGTACGCCTCGATGGCGACGCAGCTGAGCAGCAGGCCGCTGAGGTGCGCGTTGGCGGTGCGCAGGTGCTGCTGCAGGCCCGGAGGGAGCATGGCGGGCGGGATGGCAGCGTCCGAGGGCCACAGCAACACCTCCGTGACAACGCTGGCACAAACCAGGAGGTCCGCTTTTGCCAGACTGGAGATGAGAACGGTGGTGGACTTGGAGGAAACCCTTGCAGACTGCAGGGTGAGCATCACATACGCGCTGCCCAGCACGCCCAGAAGGGTGCTGACGGAGTTTGAAGAGGACAGCACGAGGTACTGGATGTACTTAAGCACCAGGTATCTTCTGAAGTCCTTCATATGGTCTCTCTCCCTGGAAATACCAGTTAGGGAGGAATACCTGGAATACATATAAAAAAGAATGATTACATGTCAGATTAGTAGGATGCATTCCAGACAAATAATTGTGTACCCGCATTTGTACAGACGCAGGCTGTTGCCCTGCACCCTCCAGCATCGTTGTGGCTTTGGAGTCATTCAGTATGTGAAATCCTCACAGTGCATCAGTTGTGAAAGAAATTGCATAAAAACCCAGGGGATTCTATCAGTTTCCCGTAATTAATGCAGGGTTCATTGCAGGGAACTGTAATGGCTCCAAACTAATACTGGGAAAATTAAGGTCAGAATAGGGCTACTTCCATTATGCAAGTTTTTCTCCAGTTTGCCTTAGCGAGCCAATAATTTAAAGAATCATAGAACAGCATAGATTGGAAGGGATTTTAAAGATCATCCAGTTCAACCCCTGCTGTGGGCTGGCTGCCATCCACTAGGTCAGGCTGCCCAGGGCCCCAGCCAGCCTGGCCTTGAATCCATTGCCTCGTGTTGCAACAAGAAAAAGACTTCCAAAAGTGTTATTGTAAAGTGATGTGTGCTCCATTTTGATGTGTGGGTGGGGAGAGCATTGCTGTGTGCTGGGAGCAGAGCCATGCAGCACCCCAGGGCCGTGCAAGGTGCCATGGGGCTGCCCGTGGGGTGCCCAGCCCCACTTATGGCACCATTTGAAAACTTGGCCTATTGTTCTTGTTTTATTTCTACTTTTCTTTGGGAGTAAACTAAAAGCTAAGGGCCATTTTAAGCTTTGAGAAATCCAAGAACAGCTAGAACGTGGCTGAATCAGTTTCAGAGGTATTCATGATTATGACTGAGGAGACTTAAAAGACAAATTGGAGATGTTCCAAAAAACTTGTGGAAGAAAGGTGGGTCCTGTCTTTCCGAGGGAGGAGCTAGAGGAGCCAGTTCCCAGAAAACTACTAAAATAAACAAACAAAATGTTACCTAAGTGATAGAGTGGAGATAAGGTAGAACAATGTGGATTGCTCACAGGTAAAGCATGTGAAGTGAGCCCAGCTTCCTTCTGTAGCAGGATAACAGACTTCAGGGGGAGAAAGCAAATATTAAGGGTCACATATCTTGAATTTTATGAAGACTTTCAGTATTGTTTCATGAGGCATTCTTATGAAGGAGCAAGCTAAGGAAAAGTGGGCTAGAAGAAACTACAATTAAGTCACGCCTAGCTGGGTGGGAAAATAAGAGGCTAATAATCAGAACTTGCAGGAATGATGTATCAGAAGGGGTTCTGCAGAGATCTGCAGAATGAGGAATGGAGTTTGTGCTTATTAAGTTAGCTCATTAAGTCTGCTACCATGAATCTCCAAGTGCATTGTCACTAGTTTTGAGGCCAGTAGTTCCAGAGTGATATTGGCTGCTGAAGGTGTTTGAAGCAGATTGAAGACAGTGAGAGGTAAAACATGATGCAAAGGGGCAAGAGCTGGGGCTGCGCAGTCTGGATTAGAATCGATGCTCATTTGTTTAATTTACATCACGGCAATTTCGATCACGTATGAAAGAAATGGCATTGCTGATATTCTTGACTTGAGCACCTTGGGGCTTGTACAACAAGGCTTTTCCCGTAGAGTTACCCAACAGGTCTGGGTGGTTGCTTTAGTTCTTGCCTGTTGTTTGTTTTGATGAGACGATGCCAAAGTGATAATTCTGTGTGATTCCCGTGAAAGGCACAGTACAAGCCAACTTTCCCAAGGGTGGGATTCCCATCTCTTGTTGAGGCTCGTTGACTCATCCAAGGTCCGTGGGAACCTTTTCTCTTTTATGTCTCTGAGACAACTTGTTAGGGGAATCCTTTTCTGAAGAGTTAGGAAAAATTTAGCCCTGTACCGCAGCTGAATTGTGATGCAGTTCATCTTACCCTGGTTTTCCACAGTGATTAACTAGAAAAAAATGGTTCTGCATTTTTTGGCAAAAGCAGAACTTTTCCGTAATTCCGTGCTCTTTCCAGTAAGACAAAGGTCTTTTCCAGTGCAGCCTTTTTATAGTCCTCCAACTTGCCAAGAAGTGCTGATGAAGGTAGGGGTGCAGAGGAGGGTTAATCTCTGAGCATTGGTTTGACAGCGTGTTTGGATGAAGAGCATTGCTGCAATGAGGGTTGGCTATTGGGACAAACCATCCCAACACACAGCGTGAAAGCTCGTACCTCTCCCCAGCTAGGCATGGAGGACAGCCAAGCTGTGATATGTATAGCTGAGCTCTGGTTTGTTTTGTTCCTCAAGCAAGCTCCTTCTTGTTTGGACAGGTACCTTAAGAACATTATTTTACACCAACTGATCCCTGCCATCAATTGCAGGATGGAAAGTCCCTGTAAGCTGCTGCATGCTGGCGGTCGATGTACCTGGCCAAAGGACTTCAGCTGAATCCAGGGCTGTGATTCCCAGCAGGAAGACAGAAAACAAATCTAAACTGGTTTGAGCAGCTGAATGAGGGAAATGTGCAACACGTTATCCGGAGGGATTTACCGTCTCCTCTGGAGAATGTGGAAATAAAAAATCACTGGAAAATAAGACGAATCAAACGGAAGTTTGCCATGCGGATAAAACCAGGTTTCTCCAGCCAGGAGAATCCATGCCTGGATTGCCTCCATCTTTTTTTTCATGTAAGTTTGAAAGGAAGGTGATGCTGAGGGCCGGATTTACAGCGCACCTTCGTCATGGCCGTGTGGAGCATTTCAGCACAGAGGTTCTGGGCACTGGGTCCTATCCCAGAGCACAGGACCTGGTGGTGAGCCACAGCCCCAGTGACGCGTGCTGCCCAGGGATGCGGAGCAGCCGGTGCAGCCGGAGGCCATGCCCAGGAGCAGCCAGACCAGATGCTCAGGAGCTCAGCTCACATCTTCCCTTCCTGAAAGCTTTACATAACGCCGCCAGCATTCCATGTTCATTCGCAATGCAGTTTGGAAAGGAGCTGCAGTTTCCCAAAGGACGATGCCTTCCCCTGTACATCCGAGATGTGCCCGCAGTGCCCCTCCTGCCCCAGGAGATGGGATCCTTGCTTGTCTCCTCCTGCCTTCCTCCGCCCATTTCACGCTGTGATTTAGTGCTTACAATTCCCACCCAGAATGCAGCAGAACGAGGTCCCATTTCCTCCTTGCCCTGGGCACTGAGATGTTTATCTCCCAGCAGCCGGATGCTTGGAGCTCCGACAGCCCCGGAGCAGCCGGGGCTGGGGGAACAGAGGGACACTCGGACAGTTTCTGTTTAGAGCTGCTTCAGACAAAACCTCCGCTCAGGCTCATGGCAGCTTTCCCGAAATAGCATTTTCATCTCTGCTGATTTTTATCTGTACCAAAATTGTTCTCTTGAGGCGCTTCACCAATTCCAGTTAACAACAACATCTCCACAGTCCTTGTCATGTCCTTGTGCCGTGTCACCGTAGCCTGCGAGGTGCACAAAAACGTCCCTGCTCTGAGACGAATGCTTCCTTCCAAAATTCCTCCTGGCCTCATCCCAGAGTACATACAGCAGAGGAGAGCAGTGCCAAAACCTAAATCACCACCGAGCACCCAATGAATTATGCCAGCTTCCACTCCATTTAAAAGGAAAAATACTTACATTTGCTGGAAAAAGCAGCCAGAAATAGCTTTCCTCATCCCCGTGTGCTGTGTATGGGCTGCAGCAGCACGCAGTGTGCCGTCTCCCTTGGATCGCCTCCTGGCTTTTTATAGATAGCGCCGTGCATTGGCCACACGTCAGCGCGCCGGGCTCGGCGGCACGCTTTGTTTTGCCAGGCACCATCCCAGGGGTGGTTTCACAGGAACTGTTGCCCAAATCATGGCAGCTCTTAACTGCCTCAGCAGTCTGGAAAAACTGATGGCCTGTGCGGCTGAGGAGTCCCAGACACTTCCCCAAATACACAGTCACAGCTGGGCAGGCTACAGGGGGAGCTCGGAGTCGTCTCGGCGCTGCATGAACTATCGCACGTTGCCTGTGAACAAAGCAATATTTCTTCTGAGCGCAGCAGTGCTGACCTCTGGCACGGAGAGCAGGGCTGCATCCGGCCGGGCCGGGCCGGGCCATCCCGATGGGTGTTTGTGTCGGCGTTGCCGGGGTTACCCAGGTGCGATGCTGATGACGTTGACATCAGCCCTCACCTATTGTTCTCCAGGGGTGACATGGGTAAGTCGAATTTATTGGTGTTTCCATGCAGGTGAGTCCTGTCATAGAGGCTTGGTGTGTTGGGAAAGCAGAGAGAAGTCCCATAGAAATCTTGGGGAATAGCAGGCCCCCATATTACACCCACAGGAGCACGTAGCACTGCTCCCAGCCCAATCTCCAACAACCTCGTGCTCAGAGCCCTTACATCAAAGCGAGGAATGAAAGGCACTGGTGAAGGCTGCATCGTTTTGTGCCCTGCCAGCCCAGCACCAGCCCTGCTCTAAGGGGCAGAAGCTGCGGGGGGACAAAGCAGCTGGGACCCCACAGCACGGGACCCTGCTCAGGGAGCTGTGGGTGTGCAGCGGGTGCTGGGAACGGGACCTCCAGAGCTGGAGAAGGTCCCCCAGAAAAGGAATTGGGGGGGTGGTAACTGAGTAATTTGTGCTTTGATTTGTGTTTGGTTTTGTGTTTGATTTTGATAAGAATGATTTAGCTTTTGCCATAGTGGTTTTATTTTTCACAGCTACTGTTTTTATTACATTTGGGTATTTTGCTTGTGGGGACGATAGAACAGAATTGTCAGCTGCAGGGGCAAATTCTGCCTAGTAGTCACATGCTTCCTCAGCAGCTTGAAATTTCATAATTTTAGCCCACTGCCGGAAAAGACAAAGCAAAAACCTCCACTCCTCCCGGGCACAACGCATCTCACAGCGCTTCCCCAACCACCCCAGCTGTGTAGAACCTCACAACACCCCGGAGAGCACGGCAGGGTGAGATGGGTGCTCCGGAGCTGTGCCCTCCCTGCTGCAGGGCTGGGGGAGGCAGAACCCAGCGAGGGGTCTGCATGCAGCCCCCCAGTCAACCCTCACCCCCCAGCAGTGGCTCCTGGGGACCGCACCCCCCGATGAGCCGCCCGTGCTGAGCTGTGCCCCACGTGAGATGGCTTCCAGCATTTTTCCATGCCCTGTTTGCTTTGGGCTGCACCCTTGTTTGAGAGCTTGGCTGGCTCCATGCATCGACCAGCAGTGCTCTTTACACCTTTCATATTTTCTCCTTGGCACCCGGAATACAATGGGATTTCATTAGAATTCAACGCTAGGTAAGAAAATATCATTTTTTTCTGCCCAAAGTGCTGCACTTTACATTTGGAACTGGAGCATTGCCAGCGCTGTTTCACTGCCTGCACCTTCCCCTCTCTCTCGTCCCAACCCACCCCTATTTTTTTTTCTTTATACCATGCAGAGAACTTTTTTGAGGAAATCCAAATAAGTGTCATCATCTGAATTCCTTGGTTTTCAGGGATATTTTTTTAACGTTCTTGAAGATTTTGAGGAAAGCAGTTTTCTTTTTAAATAACTGCAACTTAGATCACAAAATGAGTCCACGTTTTTGCTCTGTGGTGGTTAACCATTTATCCAGTTCTGAGGTCATGCCAGGTGCCGGCTTTCTCTGGGCCACCCTCATCCACCCCCACGGTACGTGCAGCCCCCTCCCTATCCCAGGCAATAGGCAGAATGTTTTATGTTTGCCCTTGGGTAGAACATGGCATGGGTGGATATGGAGCCGTGCAGCGTGGGTGTGTTCTGGCATTATCCCTGTTGTCTAAGGCATTGAATGCATCCAGATAACAGGTAAAATGCACGAAGAGATGGTGGTGAAGCACAGACGTGGGGGAAGAACAGATACATGAAGGCTGATGCAAATCTCACTTGGTTTTGGCGTGCTTCCTGCCTCCTTCACTGACTAACCAGCATTTCTAATTCTGAAACAAGAGCAGTAACAGCCCTTTGGGAAACGCCTCCCACCCAAGCATGAGTAGCAGAGAAGGAAATTCCCCCTCGTTCCTGCAGCTGAACTTTTGGGAATCTCTTGATGGAAGCCGCATGTTCTCAGCTGACAGTTTTCAAAGCAGAAATGCAGGAAAGCCTGAAGCTGCCCTACAGCCCAGGGTCACTGCTCTGGGGTCTGCCTGTCTGTCTGTCACTGTGCAAAGCCCTCCTTAGCAGTTACTCATCCCCATTTCTTCCCGTCCAGAATGTGGTTTTCAGTGCAGCCCCACTCTTGGTCAGGGCCCACAGAAGCAGCAGTTTTTTCACTGCAGTTATTTGTGCAGTACTTTGTCTTGATTAGATTTTAATGTCTCCTTCTAATGACCTCTCCTCCCGTCCCTGAGGCACAGTCCTGGAGGTCTTCCAACTGCAAATGGCATTTTTCTTGTTAAGTGTCCCCATGTTACTTGCCTTCACTTACCTAAATTATCGTTTATTCTGTGTTCTCCCTTTATTTTTAACTTTTTTGGTGGCACTTTGTACCTACCACATGCTTAAGGATTTATAGACTTACTCATCAAGTCTAACCTGTACCATAAAAAGGGCCAAGGGTTTTGGCTTTGTTACCTGGAATGAGATGCATAGGATTGGGAAGAATATATGGTGTGTTTTTATGGTGACTTTTTACCAAGTTTTCCAAGAAAACAAGAGCCAAAACCATAATCATCTGCAAGAAGTTGCCCTGTATGCTCTGTGTGAATAAGGGCACCTGTTATTCAACCTCAGGCCAAGATACACCAAGTTTTACTTTCCTCGTATCTTCTTCGTTTCATAATCTGACCAAAAGTCTTTTGGTTTCCTTCCAGATTGTTGTGATACCTTCCATTCCTCGTACAGAGGTTGAACCGGAGACGACACCGGCCCTGTTTTGCTGACAGTTGTTGGTTTTTCTGGAAATTTGGTTGCTTTCTGTAGAAAACCAAGTGTTGTCCAGATGGTGTTGGAAACACTCAGCTCCTCACACCTAAGAGCAAACCTGGTGTGAAGCCCATGATGAGGCAGAAAACCACACCCACATCCCCCAGCAGCCACAACAGAGAGGACAACTCATTTCTGCAGTCTCGGTAGGGATGCTCTGAGCTTTGGAGCATCTTCCTGTATGCATCTTGTGTTTATCAGTATCTCCAGCACGAGCCAAAGCAGTAGGGCAGCACAAATGGCTGCAGGAGTTGTCCTGCACGCAGCCCTCCCACACAGACGGAAAATGGGATTTAGCAGTGTCACCGGGAGCAATGGGTCCTCTCGGTCCCACGCTCCACCTCGGAAAACCCAGGGCCAGTGTCAGTGCAACAAAATGCACTCCCTCTGTAGGTGCCCAGGACCTCCCCTGCTGCCTGGCTGGGCTCTGGGTGTCCTTCCCCTGGAGGCAAAGCAGCGCTATTTCCAGCATATGTTTGGTCATGTGTTTTGCATTTTGTTTCTTCCGAATGCAGAAAAACAGCATTTGCTATATGTACAGAGAGAGCTCCAGTGCAGCACGCATGTCTGATGCTCAGTGTGTAACACACGTGCTTCCCCTCCACACTGTGACTGTGTGTTGTTAATGTATGTGCGATAACATGGCCAGGAACTGAGCTCTGCTTCGCAGCAAACAAAACTGCACCAAAGCAATACTCACATCCCCCACTGCTGAGTGTTTTGGAGTGGTCCAGGGACATCTGTATTTTGGGTGATGATGGAAACTATGCTTGCTTCTCTTCCCAGGAATGCACTGCATAGCACTTGTGTGTGATGCACCCCAGCTTGTGCTCCCCCCAGAAGAGCTCTGCTCTGCCCCTCTGGTCTTAGTGTTGGTGCAGTCAGACACCACGAGGCTGCTGCACAGCCAGCGTGGCCTCCTTGCAGCCGTGTGCTGAGCTCTGAGTCCTGCTGGGCAGAGGAGGAGCTGGTGCCCGCAGTGAGCACCCCATCAGCTGCCCTCGTGCAGGCAAAGGGATGTGCAGAAATTCAGTCATCTCCAGGACTGGCAAACCTTGCAACAGGCTTTGGGGTACCAGTCTGCAGCAGTGCATGGCAGCACTGGCACCAGCATCTTGTGGACATCTGCTGATGGGCTCCCAGCAGGCAATGAATACAGGGAGCAGACCCAGAGGCTCTCATGTGGACGTGTGGTTGCTG
This sequence comes from Penelope pileata, assembly GCA_013396635.1. Taxonomy (NCBI): domain Eukaryota; kingdom Metazoa; phylum Chordata; class Aves; order Galliformes; family Cracidae; genus Penelope; species Penelope pileata. The sequence continues at coordinate 118,687 of WBMW01002882.1, read as the reverse complement.
CTACTGTCCTGGAGCAGGTTCAAAACAGATTTCCCAGAAAAGTGTCCTCTGTTGTCCTTGAGTGCTTGGAGGCCACACATATGTTGCTCCTCCAGACTTCCTTTGGGAAACGGTTCCTCCAAAAACACTTATGATGCTTCCCCTGAATATGAATCCATTTTCTATTTTCCCTTGAGGCAAAATAGAGGTCACATCAAAGCTACTGTAGAAGAAAATATTTTCAAATGTTTGTCAACTCGACATTGGTTGTTTTCCAAGGCTATGATGGTTTGAGGTTGGGATTTTCTTCTGTTTGTTTTTCCTGATATTTGGATGTTCTTTTTCTTTCTTAACTTCTTTTTTCAGAAAATGTTGTACAGTCTCATAAGCTGAAATGGGAAATTATCATTGAGTAAAGAATGAAGATTCACTGGAACTGAAAATTTATTTGTTAACTGGAAACAGCCCTTGACATCCGGACCCATTGCAAATGGTTGGGTTCCGTAGAATGATATTCCTGCTTCCTAACAGCACCAGGAAATGAAAGAATTGCTCAGGTCTCGATGGGTTTTGATTGAATTAGCTATAAATATGTGCCCTAAGATCACCTGTGCAAACATTAATATTTCCCCTCCAGAAAACACTCTTAAGAAGACAGACAGCCTGCACTGGCAAAAGCTGATCCTATGGAATCATGGGGAAGAAACCCTGCTTGCCACAAGCACCTGGACACGTTTGGTGACCCACTGCTCTCCTGCCAGCATGGAAAGGCAACATCTGTCCTGTTCAGCAGAGGCATGTCACATACCTGTACAAGGGCTAATGATTTTCCATGTCCCATCAATTGCATATTGACCTGGAGTACGTGTTCTCCAACTTCTACACCTATGGGGCAAATGAAAGCAGGGCAAAAGCCTGTTGTGTTGGTGGGAGGTAAGCACAGAGTCACTGGGAGTGCCTAAAGGAATGTGTGGGACTGCAGGAGTTCAGCTCACACGTGGAGACACGGCGTGTGGCAGGGGTCTCTGACAGCTCCATCACAGCCATCTGGACATCCCGACCCACCCAAGGCACCTGAAGCAGCACCAGGATTGGTCTCCATCCCCATCCCTGTGCCAACCACCATCGTAGAGAACCAGCCCGTACCACTGAGGGAAGCTGAAAAAGGAGCAAAATGAGCTACTGGCACTGCTCCCCTTGTTTGCCAGAAATCTGCCTTCTCTGTACTGAAGATTAGCATTGGTTATCTCAGCTGTCATGGGGGAAAGTTAGTTGGCAGGAAAAAAAAATATTATTCCTTTAATAAAAGATCTGAAGAGCTATTTAAAGTGTTATTCTTGCCTAAAAGAATGAAAGGATGAAATAATTCTGTGCTACTCCATGTGATTCCCTTATTAGTAAATGTATTTTATTTGGACAGATGAAAGGCATCTGTAAACTGTTTCCTACTGAGGCCACACAGATGGACAAAAGTAACTTAGATACAAAAACAGTTACAGTTAACAGAGCAACGAAACTGCCCCCTTGTCAAACTCACAGGCAACCCTGGAAGTGTATCTAGGAAGCCTGGTTGTCCTAAGAGAGTTATTTAGGCTCAGGTTGTTTAAATATTGAAAAATTGGCCATTATCTCTCACTGTCAAGATTTCTTCGTGTTCCTGTTTAACTTTTTGGGTGTCAACCTGGCAGCACACAGCCACCTGTGAGCATGCAGAGAAGACAAATACCTTGTTTTTCCTGTCAGCCGTTGAAGGCAGCTCCAAATGGAGCACAGCTGCTCCTCCTGAGCAACCACGGGCTCATTTAGCTCCCCTCGACAGGAAAAGGTGGGTATGGTTTGCTCTTGGAGAGGAGGTGCAGGGGTTGTTGGCAGCTGAGATTGAGGAGATCAAACTGGAAGGAGAAATGGAGTCTGACCATTTCAGCTGGGGTTTGGGAGTGGGGAGCCCCTCACCTGAAGCCTCCTTGCTGGGGTGACCAGACGGCTGCAGAGATCCTCCTGCTCCAGGGCTGGGTGCTGGTGGAAGCTGGGGCTGAAGGCATGAGGGTCTGTGGAAGAACGGCTGCAGGTAAGGGGCTCTCCATGGAGATCAGAGCTGGAGGTGTGTGCTGGGGGGTGTCCATTGCTTGGGAGCGCTTTGGCCAGGGCTAACTGAGATGTGAACAGCACTGTGATTGCTGTACAGTGTGCTGGAAAGGCTGGGAAACTTGTAGCAGTTGAAAAACAGATAACATTGCTCAAATATTCCACTGACACAGGGATGTGCAAGCCAGGAAATTCCTAGCTGTGCCCTTAGCTACCCGCAGCCCTTGCTTGCCCCTTGCAGCTTTCCCACCAGCACCACCCTGTCATGGAGGCTCACTCCACAGATGTGCTTCAGCCCTCGTTTTTGTAGACAAGACCAAACTTGGGAAGAAGATGAAGAAACACATTTGTCTGCCCAGAAACTTTCATTTTTTTCTGGAGAGCCTGTTTTGGCTGGGTGCTGTGGCTGCCCAAGGGGTTCCAGATAGGACACCCCATGGTTATGGGGTCTGGCCAGCCCTGCTGCTGGCCCCACGAAAATTGAGAATGAGCAGGTCCAGAATGTCCTTGTCTCTGGGGCAGCTGTAGTGTTTGTGGTGGTGGGTTTGACCAGCTCAGTGCATTCAGGCCATAAGGAAGCTGTGTTGGGTTTCCCATGGCTCGTCACCAAACAGCTCTTAAGCTGCTGAAGCTGATAAAAGAACTGGACATAGTCTAGGGGATGGAGTAACATATCTGTTTAACCAGGGAATTACCCGAGGTTTTGGTTTTTAAGGCCACACCAGTGGTTTTCAGAAGAAAATGACTTTTGCTGCCAGCAAAAGTGGGTGGTGGTGCTGCTTGTCCACAGGCATAGCCCAGCGTGGGAATTGCTGTGACTGCCCAGAGGAAGCTAAAGGCTCCCAGCCTTTAATTGCCACTTGCTGTTCTCCTCTCTGGAAGAAGGGACTGGAATGTGTAAAATGCTTTGTGTAGAAGACAGGCTCTGCATCTCACTGCCAGGGTTCTCTTGATATTGGCTTGGACCAATGAACTTCAGGAAAATAAAAGACAATAACTTCTTGCAGAGCTAAATATGAAACCCGGGACGTACCTGCTGCAGGAGTGGTCACTGTGGTTGTGAAAATGCAGAAGTGCTGACAGTGTGGGAAGAAGAGCTGAGAAGATGTCAGAAACCATTTGTTTCCTTGGTAACCCCAATGAAGTTGGGGTTACCAAATATTTGAGCAAACATCCTGCAGCATCAATTGCTCTTCAGTCTTGGTGTGTGAGTTAAACAGAAACATCGCTGATCTCGTAGTACTCAGATTGCCCAAAAAAGGGCATTTCTCCTGGTGCTGGATGACCTTCAGGGGAAAGTCGGCCGTAAATCTCAGAAGCGTGGACAGTTGGCTCAGAGGGCCGAACTCTGTCGAGGAGAGGCTGGAGAGGGCCATGGCTGCATCAGTCCCAGGGCAGAGGTTGCTCCCAGCCTGGTCCCATGGAGCCAGCCTGGTTCAGATGCACCAGCAGCCACGGAGGTAACTGCAAACTGCTCCAGAACGGTGGTGTCTGTCTGCATGTACCACCTATTGCAGATGCAAAACAACAAATCCCCTTTGGTCTTCAATCACAACATCAGGACACCTTGATTTTGCAAAAGCAAAACCTCCACTGATATCCACTGGTCAGAAATCATTTTAGATCAAAGCAGGGCATGCTATTTGTCATCCCCCATAGGAGAATTTTCCTCTTCCAGCAAGATTTTCATCTCTTCAGCAACGTTCAGACACATGGAAACAACCATGTCTTGGCATTTCGAGCACTGTTGCCAAAGCTCAGAGTGTGCACGCCTGGAGATGCTGTTGCACTACCGCTGTGTAATTACTTTTCAGGTCAGGCATTCAGCTTTTGGTCATTTTGGAATGCGTGGAATGGCTCAGAGCTGGCTGGGCTCTTGGTGATGCTGCTCCCTCCTCCCAGGGAGGTTGGTGGAGGAGCCTGGGTTGCAGGCTGGTAGGATGCTGTGGGTTACAAGCCAGCCTGGCAGGAGCAGGAGATGGCCTCTGTGATCCAAACGCACTGGGAAACAGGAAGGCAGCAGCCCTGCAAATTGGGGCAGCCATGGGGCAGCCACTTGTGGGCACAGCCATCAGGAGAGGAAGAAGAAACAGTCAGTGGTAATTAGCACCAGGAAGGGAGAACAGTTATTGGAAGTGATGCTTCAGCATCACTTAGAACTGGGAGCAGTTAGAAATGGTTAGAACTGGGAATAATAGCACTAAATAAATAAGTGAATTTTAGTTTAGTTTTTCTTGAGAGTAAACACTAGAATCTCTTCCTGATAAAGAGGTTCCAGGTGGGTTTTGGTTTACCAGAAATTAGGTCAATGTGTGTGTATATGTATACGCTCCCATTATCTGTCTCTTAGTTGGAACTGATGAGGAGGATTTGTAATGACCAATTTTAAGAAAGAAATCTTCTTTCCCAGGGCTTCTGCTTCATTGCACTTCAGGGATTTAGCTGCGGAGAAAAGCAGGTCACACAGTTTCACTGTGGCTCAGGACATTAACTTAGTTCTTGAGAGCCAAAGCAACATTTCTGAGAGATGTTTTTATTACTTTGCGGTGTTCAGTCTGCACTTGCCAAAAAATTTTGCCTTGTAAACAGGAGGAACAGTAAACACAGGGCTGCAGAAGCTCTGCTGTGCTGCCAGGAACCAGCCCCCCCCCAGCAGAGCTGCATCCTCCATCCCCACGGTGTGCACGGGGCTGTGGGTGCAGAGGTGTCCTGAGCTCTGCTCCAGCCCTGCACCCGCGTGAGGAGCAGCCAGGAGCACTGATGCTTGCAGAATTTGACTTTGGTGGCGTGGCAATAAAGGCAATTGTTTGCTTCACATACTTTGTTCCATCAAGGGCAATACGCTGCTCTCTTTCACAGCAGCTTTTTCATCTGCTGTTAAAAACAGTCTTCATTAACCTGTAAAATTTGTTGGTGTTTCTGGATGCTATTCGAGCAGCTTTGGGTGCACTTCTGACTTTGTATTCACAAGGACGTGGTTCTCACCTGTCCTTTGCCCTCTGGCTATTACGAGAATGACTTCTGAATGAGCCCAACGAGATGAAACCTACCATTGGTAAATACATCATTCTGTACCAGCGCAGGGAAAGAACATGAAAATGAAAATACAAAAGTGGAAAGCGTGTTTTAAAATATCAAGTATTGCAGAAGATCCTTAATAAAGGGGAATGAAATCCTCATTTTTTGGAAAGATTGCAACTGTGGCTTGACAAGAAATGGTTAGACGAGGTAAATCACACTGTTGAGCTTCCATTTGAACAACAGTCTGTGCCCCACCGAGTGCTCGTGCTGCACCCAGGGAGCAACATGGTCCCATGGTGAAACCGCCTGGCTCTACATTGCAACGAGGCCAGTGGAGAGCAAGGCACTTAACCAGGGACTTTGTGCGTGGAGATGGGAAGCATAAGGGAAGGCCAAGCACATTCCTCTTCAGTCTGTTTATTTCATCTTTCAGAGAGGTTCTTAAATCTACAGAAGGGCAGCTTTCACTGGATAAAAGCTGACGTCAACTCTTCCTCCTGCAGACGGTGCCGGTGCTCGGTGGAACTGCATCATGGCAGAGCTGCATCCCTGTCAGAAGAGGTTTTGTTGAAATAAAGCCTAACAAAAATGCACTGGCCTCTTAGCACATCAGGCAGGGGCACTGCAGGAGCCCTGTGCTATGTAACTGGGTCGCAGCCTGGGGAAGGCTCAGGGCACCGGCAGCGTGGGGCAGTGCTGAATGGAGCTCATCATCAAACTAAATCCACGAGGAGAGCACGGGATGGGTGGCTGGGAAGATGTGAAGCAGCGGATGACAACAGAAGCAGCCCTGTGTAGTGATGTGATGCATATCTCATCTCTCCAACCAAGGAAACAATTTTCAGCCCATTCCACCAAGGAACTGGATGGTCTTTGAGGTCCCTCCAACCCAAGCCAACCTATGAAGAAATAGGAGGATGCAACAATTAAGGCCCAAACTTCTATTCCATAAAATTTCCTTGTAATCTCTTCTGTGATAATTCAATGTCTGCTCTAGAAGCCAAAAAGTGATGTAGGTGGATACCAGTAGCTGTGAGAGCATTTTTTAATTGATTCCTCCTGTGTTGGTCCCTTATCTGAATCTCAGTCCCAAACAAACAGCCTACGTAACTGCCATCGCTCATCAGGGGTTTTTCTCTTTAATTTTTCCTTTTAAACAAGGGGAAAAAAAAGTCTGAGCACTTGAATGCTCATAGAACAGGAAATTTCTAATAGCATTTCCCCCGGTGATTTCAACTAAAGTGCTTTGCATATCTGTTTATCTCTGCTCATCTTTCTCATGTTGGATGCCTCAATTCTGTTGACTTACATTCTCAAGATAAGTTCACATATCCTCCCCTCGCATCGCTTGTGAGAAGGAACAAAATGTTTATCTGTTGCTATGCTTCCATTGAAGGCTGCTGTGCGTTTTGATTCCGTGTTGGCCGAGCCCACGTGCAGGGTGGGCAGCGGGGGGCCCTCCCCAGCACCTACCGTGGGGCGGAACAGCACCGGTGCCTGGTGCCATCTGTTGGCCATGGGTGCTCCCAGTGGGTAACTGGCGAATGGGGCCGCCCTCAATGACCAGTTTCTCTAGAGAAGTCAAGGGTGGATGGCTGAGGAGGAAAATGAGGATTTTAGAAGCTGTGTGAAAGTAAAGCACATGAACCAGAGCGACCACAGCCGGCCTAGCTCTGAGGAGAGCCAGCGTCTGCCTCCCGAGTGGGTGTACGTGAACAGCTGGCCTGCTGAAAGATGGATTCTCTGGATTCTGACGGATGTTTCCTAAGAAAAGCTTCTGCTGCAAGCCAAGTGGAGTCAAAGCCAGTTGGCAGGGCCTGCAGCGTTATTCAGACACGAGGAGATGAGCACAACCGCCGCTGCTCTGCGGTAACGTGCTTGACATCTCTTGTGTCACAGATGATTATCTGCCATCTTCAAGTGCGGAGCAGCAGTGTGTCAACAGCAGCCCAGATAAACACCCTGCTCGTTATGCGTGAAGTGCCTCTGTTATCAACGTGAAGATTTAATGCTGCTCGGAAATTCGCCTTTCAGCTCCGACGTTCAGGCACTGCCACCTGATACGAGCCCCGAAGGAATCTCCATGTCCAAAAGGCACGTAGTTTTGTGGTGTTTATAAAAGTCCCTGTCCAAAAAGAGGAAAGCAGCTTGCATGGCCCGCTTACTATTTCTGGCTTTTTGGATTGCTTTCTAAAAGAGAAGTAAAGCAAAATTTCCCTGTGAGAAATGCTTTCCTGTGAACGGTTGGGCGTCCCAGGGAGCAGATTTTTTCTCATCTTCCCGAGCAAACCAGCTCTGCTAGCTCATGTGAGCTGGAAACATTGCTATTGGAAAGGGAGCATGAGAGGATTCACATCTTGCCTCGATAGCGTGGGTAGGGAAAATGATAACAAAAATGGCAGATTATTTTTATCCTTATCAACTCGTTACAAAGGCCCAACTTGCAGCTCCTGTATGGGTGTGAAGTGACAGTCACGGGCTTGGGGATGCCTGCAGGGTTCCAGCTCCCAGGGCACAGAAACTGTTCCGTGAAAAGATTCTTGTTCATCTCCTGCCATGCTCCATGGCCATTGTACCAGCACTCTGCTCGTTGTCCCCACCAAAAGCTTCCTGTGCCCCGCTCTTGCTTTTTCCCACCCTCCTGTGTCCTCTCTCATCAGGAGCTTTGTTTCATCCTCACCAAGGGAAGGAGTGCCTGGGACGTGCCTGGTTTCCACGTTGGGGTGGGATGGAGTCCTGGAGGGTCAGCTCCTTTCTGCAGCTCTCAGGAGAGGAAAGGAGCTGCCATAGTCGCAAGGCTTTTGCTTTATCACGAAATGCTGCCTCTCTGATTTCTCCTCCAACAGAGTGAAAGCTGCCTCTGAAGCTGAAGAGCTTTCTCACACAGGCTGCAAACTATTGAGGCTTTTAGGGAAATTGCCTGAAACTCCATCTGTGCAGAGACGAGCAGAGCGGTGCGCTGCACGGATGCGATGCTTACAGCAAATAAATGAGGGCTGAGCATCTTCACCACAGTGCTGGGAAGGAGCAATCAGGGCCTGGGAGCATTCAGGGCTGAGGGCTGTGAGTGGGCTTCTTCCCAAGCCAGATGTTCCCCAGACAGAGGTGCAAAGCCCCTAAACCGTGCCTGATCCCATAGTTCTGTGAGCAGGGAACCAGATCAGCTCACAGCATTGACACCCTGGGGTGGGACTTGCTCTTACCAAGCACTGACAGGACAAACCTGCAGCCTCTGCATGTCCACCAAGCTACTGGAACTCCTGTTGTCATCAATTAATGATCATCTTTATATCAGTGATGATCTTTCCTGGGGCAGCATTTGTCTGAGCGAGGCCGAGTGCTGCACAGAGGGGCCGGGAGCTGCTGGGGGGGTGCAGGCAGGGAGCAGCACAGGGTGCTGGGAGCTCCTGCAGCACCGCTCAGCTCTCCAAGGGCTCTGACAGCCCGTGGGGTCCTGCTAACAAAGCGGCTCCGTTCAGCGTGGGGCCGCTTCCCCACTGCACCCAGAATTCCCCTTGTCCCTTCGTTGCATCAAACGCCCAACAACTTTGGAGGAGTTAATGAATCGCTTGCTGCTAGCAGGGAGCTGACGAGCTGGAGCTGCCCCTGCTCGCCCCAGTGCTGTGTTCAGCCCCCTGACCTCCAACCCCCCCAGAACACCCCACAACCCTTTCTCCCCTCTCTTTCTGTCCAGCCTTCCCCTCACCCCCAAAATGCAAGATTTGAGCTTCCCCCCCTTTTCTGTCTCTCCCTGCTGTGTTTTTGACACTGAGGTTTCTCACCTTCTGTCATTTCTTTTCTAAAACTTTTTGCCTACCCCTCCCCTCATCCTCCTCTGCTTTATGTTCCGCTAAATCGACAGCTCCTCGCCTTTTCTCTCGGTCCTCCCAACACCTCCCCAGCCCTGCAGTCCTGCCAGGAGAGCTCTGGAGCCCGAGCACAGGTGGGGTGAGTGCTGCCCTGCTCTGCCCTTCACCTGGGTGCTGTGCTTGAAAGGGAGAGGCAAGGGGAAAAAAGAGAAGGAACGGGGGTTGGGGGGTGGGGCAGGAGAAGGAGTAATAAAACTGAGTAGTAAAAAGCCGAAGGAATAGTAAAAAGAAGGGGTAAGAAAAAAAAAAAAAAAGCAGAATGGAGTAGCACCAAAGTAGGCTCAACAGAAACAGGCTCCAGCAGCGGCTGCGCAGCGCAGGGGGCTGCAGGCAGAGGGCTGCCCCCTGCTCTCGGGTGCTCCTGGGATCTCTGAGCTTGGGGGACTTTGTGGCCTGGGTGTGTATGGTCCAAGGTGCTGAGGATACACAGCAAAATGCAGGAAAACCTTCTGGGATGCATCAGGGTGGAGGAGATGCAAGTAGAAAACGGGAAGAGCTGAGCTGGCAGCTGGAGGGAGCAGGCACAGCGCAGGGCTTGGTTCTGTCCATGGGGCTGTGATCTGATCTGTGGTTCATTGCGAGAGAGCAACAGCATCTGACATGGTGGCACTCATTTCGTGCTCAGCCATGGTGAGAGGTGGTGGCCTCACATTGTGCCATGATGGGACAGTCAGGTTGGATGTTAGGAAGAATTTCTTCTTGGAAAGAGGGCACAGGCACAGCACCCAGGGGGTGGTGGGGTCACTGAGGACATGGCTTGGTGGGCATGGTGGGATGGGCTGGTTGGACTTGATGACCTTAGAGGGTTTTTCCTACCGGAATGGTTCCACAGTTTGTTGAGAAGGCGTGCATCCAGCTACCGGCTTTGTTCATTCAGCAGCCATCCACAGAACCGACTTTCATGTTTCTTAGGAATGTGCACAAGTGAGCAGCACCCGAGCAAAACATCCCAAACAGAGCGACCCCTGAGCACTTGGGGGTGCTCAGGGGATTGATGACCTGAGGAGGGTTTGGGCAGCCCTGGACCTGGCTGTCCCTGCCCAGCAGCCTGCAGGGGATGGGGCTGCAGGTGCTGCTCCCACTCCCACGTGTGCCTTCCTCCCACCATCATCATCACCCCCCACCTCTCCCCATCCCCTTACGCTGAGCTGAGTGCTGCCTGTGCCAGGTGCAGAGCACCGGCTCGGCAATGAGGATTTTTCCCTCCTGCATTGAGCAGTGCTGAGTGGGGAGCCCTGGGAGCAGGAAGGGACAGGAGCTGTCCCAGCAGGGACGGGCAGGGAGGGGTCCCCTTGTGTGACCCTCACACTGCAGAGGTCCCACGGGAGCAGGAGGACCTGGAGGGATGCACGTCTCATGAGCGGGGTGCAGCCATTATGGGGCTGCTGGAGCTCTGCCACTTGCAGCTTTGGAATTGAACCCTGAATTCCGGGGAAGGCTATTTGCTAAATACCGCATCTCCCCTGAGGAGCTGAAGCTTAATATTAGACTAGTAATGTTAATGCCAGGGCTCCTTTGGGATCACATGGAAGAAAATCACCTTTCTGGATCCCAGATGGGGTTCAGAGCATCCTCTGCCACCGTGGCCCCGCAGCTGGGAGCAATGCCCCATCCCATCTGTGGCAGCCCAAGGGCTCATGGTGCCATGGGGACAGCGGTGCGGACGGCCCCGGCTGTGCAGAGCGCAGGGGGATGCCAGCACTTGCAGGGGCGAGACCTGCCCCGAGCGGTGCAGAGCAGCGGAGCGATGCGGCGGGGCTGGGGCCGGGGCTGGTCCCTCCCCGGGCGGAGCTGGGGGGGACGCGCCGCGATTTAAGGGCGGTGGAGCGGGGCGGAGCGGAACGGTGCGGAGCGGAGCGGATCGGATCGGCACGGTAAGCTCAGGGGGGTCCCGGTGTCTGCTCGTTGGTTCCGCTCCCTTTGCAGAAGGGTTGATTTGTGTAGGGTCGCTCAGCCTTTCGAGGTGCTTCCCACGTCTCTCAGTTCCCAAAATCTTCCCCGTGAACCGACGCTGCTTTGCATCTCAGCTTAAAACATTTGGTAGGATCTTTGCTGGCACGCTTCTCGTTTCTGCAATTAATTCTTATAACTCATTGATAGCGTGCGTCAGTCGGGACGTGGGGAGCAGCCCCGGGTGCTCAGGGTCTGCTCTGTTTGGGAAATTTTGCTCCACTTGGGAAGTTTTGCTCCATCAGCCCCAGCAGCTGCTTGCTTGTGCACATTCCTAAGAAGGATGTAAATTAAAGGTTCAGTGAACTGCTTCTGGATAAACAAAAAGTGGCAGAGGAATACTTGTCTCCATGTCGTGATGCAGATCCGACCTAAAGCCTCAGCTAGGAAGTGAGTTTGGGGTTTTTTAGACCTATTTCTCGGTGCAGAGCTGCCCTCTGCTTTCGCAGCCCCCATCAACGCCGTAACCATCAGCTTTCCCTCTGGCTACAAAGGCATTGCAGGCTGTGTTTTGCAATGTAGATACCAGGTCCTGGCTGCCTTTCAGGCAAACACCTTGCGTGGCTGTTCACTGTCTGCTGGTGACTTCAAGAACAGCACTGGAGAGAGCGCAGTTTAGTCCCCGGGAGAGGCAGAAGCCTGCAACCCAGCTCGGTGCCCTGAAGAAGGGTGCACGCACGTGGCACAGAGATTACATAAGGTTATCGTGCAGGGAGATGATGGCTGAGATCCCTGCTTATCTCGTGGCCAGCCCAGCCCCGCTGGCAGGGAAGCAGCTGCTGTGGCGGAAACTTCTGTGGGCACCCCAAAAGCAGAAGGAAGCCTGGCCCCAAACACGCTGCTGGGATCCCCTGGGGCTCCTCTGCATCCCCTGGGGGCTCCTCGCTCCCCGAGCACTGCAGGGCACTGGTGTCCGTGCGGGCAGCTCAGCTCCTCTGCAGCCTGGTGGGTCCCATCTTCTGCTCATTCTTCATGACAGTCTCAACTGGTGGCAGCGTGCAAGTGAGCCCATTCCAGCCCCTTAATCTCAAGCATCTCGTGCAGCTTTTTTGTGTCTGAGAAAGAAGCGGTACGTGCTGCCTCGGTAAGCAGACAGATTGTATCTGTGTGAGTCTTCATGAGCTAATTGAGGTAGTGATCTCAAAGTGTTCTTGCAGCGCACAGCCCAACTTCCCACCTTCTCTGCAAAGGATTTATTTATATCTTTAAACTGAAGCAGCACTTTTCTGACCACTTCTTTTAGTTTTTTGGCAGCCTTGCTGTGGACTTCCTCCTGCAGTGACCAGGAGGAGGAGTGCAGGGCTGCACAGCTCTTAGGGACGAGATCAGGTCTGGATATTTTAAATCCCATGTTGCTGCAGCCACCTTCGTTGCCCCTTTCTGCTGTTTTAAGGAGCAGCCTCTTCAGTTTGCAGGGAGATGGAGCTTTCTGGTTTTCCAGTGGAAGAAGAACACGGTGCTGGGGATGTACGAAGATGCAACCCCCACCCTCACATCCCCAGGTGCCACGTTAGGAGCAGAGGCTGAGCTGGGCAGCTCTAATTATGTGTAATTAATACATTGGTCTGTGCAGAGCCACATCCCTTCCTGCCTGTTCTCTCCCATAAGAGAGAGCTGATGGGTTTTTCTCCTATTTAATAACCATATTTTATTCTCATGTGCTACTTCAGACAACTCTAACACAGCAACTCTAACACGACAATTCTATCACAACTCTTCTACAACTCCAATATAACAGAATTTTCCATTCCTAGACCCTAAATCCCTTGCCAGCAGCCCCAGGGCTCCCCATGAGAGATGACCACACTCTTCAACAACTCATCGTGCCAGCACGCCATCGACGACTTCCGAAACCGCGTGTACTCCACGCTGTACTCCATGATCAGCATCCTGGGCTTTGTTGGCAACGGCGTCGTGCTGTGCGTGCTCATCAGGACGTTCCGGCAGCGCACGGCCTTCCAGGTGTACATGCTGAACCTGGCCGTCTCCGACTTCCTCTGCGTGTGCACCCTGCCGCTGCGCGTGGTCTACTACGTCCACCAAGGGAACTGGTTCTACAGCGACGTGCTCTGCAGGGTCAGCTCCTACGCCCTGTACGTCAACCTGTACTGCAGCATTTTCTTCATGACCGCCATGAGCTTCTTCCGCTGCATCGCCATCGTTTTTCCGGTCCAGAACATCAGTTTGGTCACGGAGAGGAAGGCTAAATTCGTGTGCGTCGGCATCTGGATTTTTGTTACCCTGACAAGCACTCCTTTTCTGCAGAATGGGACTTACCAGCGTGGCAACAAGACCAAGTGCTTCGAACCCCCAGAAGACACCCAGAAGACAAATCTAATCGTGATCCTGGATCTCATCGCCCTCTTTTTGGGTTTCATCCTTCCCTTTATCATCATAACCATCTGCTACACCATGATCATCAGGACCCTGCTGAGGAACTCCCTGAAGAAGAACCAGGCGACCCGCAAGAAGGCCATCTGGATGATCGTCATCGTGACGGCCACCTTCCTGGTGAGCTTCACCCCGTACCACGTCCTGCGCACCGTGCACCTGCACGTGCTGCGCCTGCGGCGGGGCAGCTGCGAGGACACGGCCTACCTGCAGAAATCCGTGGTGGTGACGCTGCCCTTGGCCGCCTCCAACTGCTGCTTCGACCCCCTGCTCTACTTCTTCTCCGGGGGCAACTTTCGGAAGAGGCTCACCACCTTCAGGAAGGCCTCTTCCTCCAGCATCACGCAAGCCTTCAGGAAGAAGATCTCCCTGAAAGAGAGGGACGACGAGCCCTCTGGGGAAAGCCATCGGGAGAACGGGAACACCCCCATGGTCCCTTCGTAAGGCGGCGAGACCCAGCCGTGAGATCTCAGGTGGGAACGGAGATCTCAGAACTGTTCCAGGAGAGATGAAGGAGGCCCATAAGCCTCCTTTGAATCCTAAAATAGACGCTTGATTATTTACACAGCAGAGGTCCGGAGAATTCCTGCCCTGCTCCCAGCTGCTTTGGCTGTGGATTTCAATTTAAAAACGAAGTGTGTGTGGGCTCACAGGACCGGTGCCTGGGTCTGGAAATCCCAGGTCAGGGTTTGCCCCCTGCACCCACCCCGCAGGCAGCAGCACCGGGTGCAGGGGGAGAGCAGCAGCGGCTCCAAGGGAATCACCTGGGACACGAAGCCCGGATGCATCGCTGGTGGCTCGTGGTGCCCCGCTGCTGATGGGGGGGTGAGGCTCGGGTGCTGTTCCCTCTGAATTCCTCTGAATTCCTCGAAAAATGTTCTTTGTGGGAGCACCTTTCAAGCTGTGATAGCCTAACATGCATTTGAAATTTATTTCAGTGGGGCTGGTCTTATAAGGGATGGCGACGGGATCCAGGTCATCACTCCAGTTCTTCAAGAGTTTTGCCTAAAAGTAGAGCTCTGGGTACCCAGCGTCCAGCGCAGCATCAGGCTCACCCTTCAAAAAATAAACTGGGAGGAGAAGTTTTTAAAAATAGCCAAGTATGCGTGACACCTGGTCCCATTCGGGAGTGTTCTTGTAGAGAAGATGTAGAGAACCCAAAGTTCTTGGAAGGATGCGGGGAGATCCAGCCACCAAGAGCCTGTGTGAGCCCACGGGGACATGACCAATGTCACCCAGAGCTCAGGGTGATGGAGACAGCTTCATTTGTAAAGAGAAGCTTCAAAATCTTGGGCACAAGGAACCATTCCTGTGGTTTCCCGGTGAACCCGCAGTAAGGGAAGCAGCGCTGCCCTTCTGGTCCAGCCCAGGATGGGTAACACACCCAGAGACGGTCTTAATCCTGCAGGAGTTCTGTCGTTGGAAAGCGGGGGTTGGCAACGAGTAGCAAACACCTCAGAACCTTGCAGTGTTTATTGGAATGCTGTGGTTTATGGAGTCACTTGATGCCGTCTCAAATACAGGAATTGTGTAACTGTAAATAGAAACCACCATGAGAAAAGTTTTGGAGTATGTAGAAATGCCATGTACCTTCCCAAATTTCAAAATGTTGTGCACTGTACTGTTAAGCTATATATGTATCTATATAGAGAGATATATGTATATGTGTATCTATATATAGATATATATGTATCTCATATATATATATGTTGCAAAGCATTTCTATTGTACTAGAGGCCTTTTTTCCCCCATTGTTTTTATTTTTTTATGAAGCAACGCATACAGTCAGATAAATGGCCGTGGGTTTCAGTTTTAATAATAGGAAAGCGTGTACTTAAGCAAAAAAAAAGACTGAAAATTAAACGGAACCATTGCAAGCTGAACATGGGCTACGTCTTTTTTTTTTTTTTTAATAAAATAAGTGTCTGCAAATGGTCTAGTTCTGCTTTTATCGGTGCACAGCCCTGGAGCACCCCCTGCCCCCCCAGCCAGTTACGAGGCTGCCGATGAAGCCGGGGCCGGGGCCGGGCGCCGTTCCCCGCCCGGGGCCGCGCTCGCTGCGGCGCGCGGTGCAACAGCGCCCCCTGCCGCCCCGCCACCCCCAGCAGCTCCCGCCGCCCCGGGTGGGCTCCGCTTCGCTTTCGCAGCACAACGAGCTGCCCCCGGGCAGCGCTGGCCCTGGGCTGGTGGTGCCCACGCTCAGTGCCCCCCTCTCATCCTTTCCTGCGTTTTGCTGAGTAATCCCGGGGTTAGGGGGATCCTGGTTTTCCCTGCTTTCCCGGAGGGGTGTTGCCTGCGGGAAGTGAAATTCTCTGACCTTAGTGTGCGGATGTTTTGATCCATGCAGGGCACAGCCACGTGGTGCCGGGTCCCCTTTGGCCACCGGTTCCTGCGTGGGGCCCTCAGCGGTGGCATTTTGCAACGCAGTGCCCTTGCCTACAGCCTGGCAAAGGGAAACAGCTGGCTGTGCACCGCCCTGGCATGGACACAGCCCTGCTGCAACGTGGCCGTGGGGTGTGGAGCAGGGACGGTGCCAGCAGGGCACACAGCAGCCCTCTGGCACCTTTCCCTTTGGCACACAGCAGTGGTCCCACGGGTACGCCCAGCAGTGCTGTGGGTACGAGGCACGCTGCGTGTTTCTGTCTGCATGAAGGCAGAAAAGGAACCAGAGCACCACACAGCCTCCTGCTGCTGGGCCACAGCACTGGAGTCGTGCCCTGAGCACCCCAAAACCTCCCAGCCACAGCCGCCCCGCTGCAGCTCGGGGGCTGTTCTGTGCTGGCGCCTGTAGGGTGCACATGGATCACATCATCAGGCTTCGCTCTGCAGCTGCTGCAGCTAGCAAGGTGCTTTTTTACATTTTTTTTTTTCCTTAGGCAAACTGGGACTCTCATCCTGACCAGGTTCCTTCGGGACCTTGGCTTTCAGGGGCAGAGGGAGCTGCAAGGGCAGGCTCGGTCTGTTCGGGGCTCGCGGGTGTGTGCTGCAGCTGCACACAGGACCCAGACACCTCATTCCACTTTCGGTTTCAGCATTTGAAGCACACAGACAAGAAGGTGATGCAGATGCTGTGATCTCTTTTGGAAAAATTGGGGGTGCAGCACTTTTCGCAGTGGGGTGAGTAGGTGCTTCCCTCTCCCACAAAACAGCAGAGTGAGAAGGGGCTGCGATGGGCACCAACCCCCCAGAGCAGCATCTCCTCCTGGGGGGATGTGAATACCTCTGCTCCACTGAGAGCTTCTTAAAGTGGAACAAAGCGATCAGGTACAAGAGAGAAATCTGCGTTATGCATTGATTGAGGCAGTAAGATTTTTTGGTCCAATATAACAGATAACAGACAAATTCCTTAACGGGAAGACGTGGAGGACAAGAACTATGGGTGTAGCAGATGCCCAGGGCACCTCCCAGCCCAGAGCCCCTCCCCTGCATCTCCTGGGAGGGGCCTGGGGGAACTGCAGCAGCAGCAAGGAGCCAGGTGGACACGGTTCTGTCTTCAGAGCAGCCCGAAACGAGTTTGTGTTTGTGCTCGTTCTCAGGCAGGGTCCGAAGCAGCCACCTGCTGCCAGAAGCTAACCACAAACCAGGTTTCTGTTTGCTAAAATAAAGCCATCTTTCTGTTTCCAAGAAAACAGCACAGATCTCGGGTTCCAGTGAATCCCAGCCTCGGCTGCCCCGTGCTCCCGGGGCAGCAGCACGTCCCAGCCCTGCTCCCCTTGGCCAGGGCAGGGTGTGCACAGGGTTTGGAAGGGATTCGCTGTGTCCCAGCTTTTCTTAGTGCTCACCCTGAGCAGCCTCAACGTGCACAAATTGCAGAAGATGAGTTTGTGATGAAGATGCTCAGTGGCACTTCCATCTTGCTTAAAGCCTTCAGAGGTCTTTTATTCCTCTGGCTGTACAAATAATTCCTTTTCTGATGCTCATGCTCCTCCATCCAGCTGTCATGCGGGTGTTTTAACTCCAACCCTTTTGGCATGCTGTAGGGCCCAATTCCAGCACCGCACACTGGGAAATCCAGAAACTCCTGCAGGATGCCACCACCCTCACTCTGTCCTTGTGAAGCACCTTTGTGTAAAACACCTCCAGGATGCGAGAAGCAAGCAAGCCCTCCCTTTAACAAGCACGAAGCTCCGAGCCCTTGCAGTAAGGGCATTCCCTGCCCTGCACGGTGCAGCTGTGTCCAGGCTGCAGCTCAGGGCTGGTGCCAGCAGCCCCCACTGAACCCGAATTCAGCATTTTCCCCTGCTCCCCTGCAGCCTGCCATCAGCAGAGGGCTCCTTCCATGCAGCAGGAGGGAGAACACTGCGCTCTGTATCCCTTGCTCATGGCACTGGAGGGTAAGAGCCGATCACTAGGAAAAAAATAGCAGGAAGAATGAAGGAAAGCACATCAGATATTAAAATACCATCGATGCAAGCAATTTTGCTGGGAGTGCACTTGCAATAGAAATGATCACAGCCTTTACTTACACATTTCTTGAAAGCTACAGACAGCAAACCCGGGGGTGACCCATGCAGGAGCTGCAAACCTTCCCTCTGGTGCGTGGGTCAGGAGGGTGGGAATGGAGTTCCCGTTCTCCAGAATGATGAATTCTGGCTCTGCAAGCGGCCACATGCACAAAGGAAATATTCTGGGTATTTGCAGACCTTACTGCAGGGGGAAATGTGCCCGTTTCTCTCCTGTCAATGCAGCTTCTCATGCCCTGAGGAAGCGAAGCCACTCGCGGAGCAAGGCGAGCACCCTGTGTTAGTTCAAGAAATGCATTCCAGATGGATGTCCACCAGGTTTTGGGGGGAGGAGGGAAGGAGGGAGCAAAAATGCCTTCTTTTGATCATGGATGTAACCTCTGCTTCCAGGAACACTGTTGTGTGTCCCTGCTAGGGATGCTGAAGACTAAACAGAGCTTGTTTTCGGTTCAGCCCATTGAAATCCCTTTCATTCGGGAAGAGCTCATCTCTGTGATGCTCCGCGTGGGTTTTGGCCTATGCACCTCTAACCCCAGCACGGCTCCACGCAGCCATCCAGACAAAGCCCTGTGGGATGGGGAGCAGGAGCCTCAGCATCCTCCTGATGAACTTTTTGGGTCCGGCTCGTGGTGTTTTGCCTAGCAGTGCCACGTGCTGCAAGCTGCTCATCCTGCAGCCGCTCACATCCCGCACCAGCAGCTCTGCAGAATGAGCGTGGGGTCTGAGCTCACAGATCTGCGTGGCATCCCCTGGGCAGGGCCACCACCATCTCCTGGTCCTGTCCCAGGGTGCAGGACGGGGAGGGCATGGCACACGGAGATGCTTGGTTCCAGCAGATGGGCTGATGTGCCAGCAGCATCTGGGAGATGCCAACGTGCAGCCCCTTGGTCAGCAGGGTTTTTCTGAGAGGTCTCAGGCCTGTGGAAGAGCTGTGTGTATCCCAGGAGCCAACCTGGCTTTTGTTTCCTCTGTGAGTAACTCTCTGCAGGGAGACAGTCCCTGCTTTCTGACCTTTTCCACATTACAGCAGGAAGCTGCCATAACGGTGAGCACACGCTGCTTATGTGAGCGAGGGCTGACAAACACTGCAGTGCCCTTTCACCGTCGTTTTTCAAGGAAAATGGAATGAGAAGCTCCCCATAGCTGGCCTTGAGCCTCTGCCTGCTGTCAGCAGCTCGTCCTCCCACTCGCCTCCATGTCCTTCAGCACCCAACTCGCTGTGCCAGAGGTCCCCAGGCCTTCCCAGCTGGTCCACATTTCTCCTGTCCCTTTTCTGGGTGCTCAGGTGGGATGCTCGTCTGCACCAGCTGCATCCTCACCCTGCACAGCACAGCCCTGCCAACTTTATCTTTTTAGCCTGAAGTGCTCCCAAACGCTTCATGCCACGTGGCTGCTCCCTATCTGTGCTGACGACCTGATTCCTTGCTGCTCTGCACTTTGCTGCCCTGAGGATGCTCCCGCAGAGCAGACACGCAGCGCTGCCCCGCAGCACACACCTCACATCACCCCGGGGCAACGGGTGGGTGGGAGCACTGAGCAGGGCCCCCACACCCCGACGGAGAGAAAGAACAGAACAGGGAATTGAAACAACAGTGAGGAATGGGGCTATTGTTGGAGAGAGCAACGAGAAGGGGTTGTGCGGGGACAGCGAGGGGAATGCCAGATAGGAAAGCAATAGTGCTCGGGGGAGAGACAATGGAGCAGGGAGAAGGAGAGTGAGCAGGGGAACCCCACAGCAGTGCAGGGCATGAGGAGCTCCAAGCACGAGCAGCTGCTTGTCTTTCCCAAGGTGTTGCTCCACTCCTTCCCAGACCCACGCACAGCGATGGGATGCAAAGAAAACTCTTCTCCCTGCGCACGTAATTCAGGTGAAACTTTGTTGCTGGCACGGTGTCATGGGGAGGACAGGTCTCAGTCCCTGAAGTGAAGGAGGAGTTAGGAAATGGGATGGCACAGGGTGGGGACAGGTGTCAATCCCTGCAGCGAAGGGGGAGTTAGGAAACAGGAAATAACAGCAGGGAAATAAGTGAGCCTGATGAGAGGTGGGAAACCTGCACGAAACATACGGCAGAAAGCGAGGGCACAAAGCCAGGGCATCACCTCCCGCTGCAGTCAAATCTCCTCGGGTTGCATCAGTCCTTTCTCCCCCATGTCTCACCTGCAGCTCCTCCAGGCACGCATTCAGCACGAGTTAAAAGGAGCCCAGCACTTCCACAGCTCAGCCTTTTTTCTGATGGAAGAGATCAATTCCAGATGTTGAAATGTCAATGCAGACTGTAACTTTGGTACCCTCGGATTTATTCTGCTCGCTTGCTTCCCTTTTCGTCCTTTCCCTTCTGCATTCTCCAGGAGTTGGCTCCGACGCTCTGCCCCGAAGCCCCTCTGCAGCTGAGCAGCACAGCACGAGGCCCCCCTGCCCCTCCAAACCCCACCAAGCAGGATGGAAGTGCAGGACCCTCAGTGCTTCCAGCCTCTACCAAAGCAGCAGCGAGGCATGCTCAGGAGGAGCTTTTTTAAAAACCATTTTCCAGCCTGGTTTATAAAAACTGGCGGTGAATTCATTTTGGCTTGCTCCTTTCCTCGCGAGCACAGGGACAAGCATCCTCCAGCTCTAACATGTTTAAATTATGGGTGTTTGGAGCATTTCTGAGGATCCAGCTACTCGGATTTCTTAGAACTATGACCACATTCGTGCTGGGCCAGATGAGCAGACCTGATTTAGCTGCGCTGCCTGCGGGCTCACCCGGGGGGGGACGACTCCAGCCTGACTCCTCGGGGCCTGGATCCCCCCTGCCATGACATCTGCAGCATCCCCAGCTTGCACCGTGCCGCGGGGCTCCCTGCCGCCCCACGTGCTGCATTTATTTGCTCAGCTGGCTGCTTTCGCTGAGAAGCAGAAGGTGAAAGTGCCACGTTCTGTGCCCCTGCCCAGCATCTGCTCGGGCCTGCCTGCTGCCAGCGCTTTGTTGCAGCACGGAGCGCTTCGGCCTCCTTGTTTTGTTGTTTTTTGATTTGGCTCTTGGCTTGGGGGAGAGTTATAAAATTAAGGGTAAAGCCAGACAGTGCTTGGGATTAGACCAAAGTGGGATGTTTGACAGCTGTCTGGGCCCTGGCTGGACAACTGCAGGGAGTTACAAGCGAGAGAGGAATTGATGTTTTACATGGTGACAGGACAAGGGGGAACGGCTTTAAACTAAAAGAGGAGAGAATTAGGTTGGATGTTAGGAGGAAATTCTTCACTCAGAGGGCAGCGATGCACTGGCACAGGGCCCAGAGCTGTGGGTGCCCCATCCCTGGAGGTGCCCAAGGCCACGGATGGGCCCTGGGTCAAGCAGTGACCGCCCGCTGCCGACTGCCCACCATGGCAGCACTGCCCCGGGGCTGCACCTCTCCTGGAGTTCTCCCTTCAGAAAGGAGCAGGAGGGAGCAGGAGGGAATGTGCTAATTACAGGGCTGAGCTGCTAAATACACGCAGCTGGTTGCTGAGCTCCGGGCAGCCAGGTGGGCTCTGCTCCACCACCACCTTCAGCTCTGGGAGATGCCCTGTGGAGGAGCCCTGCTGCCTTTTGGTGCTCAGGTCCTGGCAGCTTGCAGGCAGGGGTGTCAGCAGCAGGGCTGCAGTGTAGAGCTCAGGCTGAATTTGCTGTTGCTAGCAGTCCCCCTGGGTTTCTGAGGAACTCAGTCAAATCTGAAGGCTGAGATGGATGAAGACACAGGGTGTAGCCCGGGGCCAGGACACACAGTGTTTACACACAGTCTGCTCCTTATAATAAGTGAGAGAAGGAATCATAAAACAGATGTTCTGTGCAAAGTGCAAATTAGCCAGGCACTGAACTTCATTCCTTTCCACTTATACCAGCCATAAATGCATGGTACATTTACTGTGGGTTGCGAAGGGGCTCGGGTTTTGTTGTGCACCTTTATGGTGACTTTGTAACAATAGCAGTGTTGGTAGAATAGTGATATTCCAGGACTTTGTGTGTGATTTTGCAGGAGAACTTCTATGTACCACGTTTATGGTCTGGAGCAGTGGTGCCACGGGGGAGTTTGGGAGCTTCAGACAGCAAAATGCAGCAGCCATCAGCACCAGACTTCTCCACCAATTCATCCTGACCGATGCACACTGATAACAAGAACCTGGCCTCTTGCTTCTTCACATCTCTTCACATCTCTCCTTCTTCTACAGGAAGATCATCAGTTCCAGTTCTACCAGGAACTCACAGCACCGTGCCTGCTGCTGTGGCAGGGTGTACGCTAAATCCTCCTGGACTCCAAGTCTCCAGGCTCAGCTCGATTTCTTCACTTAACACGGCATTAATTGGGAAGGATACAGCGGCCACAACCACATAGCATGGAGCGGGGTGCTGGAACAATTCAGTGCCTCTGATGGTATCTCCTTGTTTAGACAGTGTCAATTAACTCTGCTGGTGACGACTTGCTTTTGGGGCTCAGTGGCAAAGAAATGGCAAATTGTCTGAATGAGATATGGCTGTACCAGCACACGCAGAACAGGAGGCAAGTTTCACCTACCTGTAAGGGAACCTCCTGCTCCCAGTGCCCTGCGGGCTTTTCCCATTGTGTTTTTTTCCAAATACACAGCACAATGTACTGCTTTGCTCTTGATGGGCCAGATCCTCAGCTGGAGAAAACACTCCTAATCCCATTGGGGTGGAGGGAGCCGTGCCAATACACACTGGTTGGAAACCTGCTCCGCTGTACAGTGTTTGCTCTTGAGGATCTAAGCACACACGCTTCAAACAAAGTTCTGCTTGATAAAAGTTTGTTTGCCAGGTTGCCTTGCCTCGGTCCCTCCTGAAAGTGTACACAACGGTATTTGTATATAACGAGAGAAAATGAAGCATATGTGTTCCAAGACCTCACTCGCAGGTGCTGACGAACTTAAGAGATGGGAGGCTTTGCTAGACACCGGTTAAAATAACCATAATCATATTTATTATTATCATGCAAGTACAAGGAAAAGAAAAGTTTTTATTTTGAGGTGGAACCAGCAACCCAGAGCAGCTGCTAATCATCAAGATGAGCGAGCTGTTGGTTTGGAGGGCTTTGTGCATCCAGGTATTTACTGTCTGCAACTGCACGCAGAGGCTCTTGTTACCCACACTGCTTGGTAACCTCTCAGCAACCCCCCAGCCCTTCCTGATGTGCAGTTGGGAACATGCTGTAATGTTCCTCCTACCTATTTTCTCTCCCCTTTGTTGTTGAAGGCTTTCCTTTTTCATTTCTTTACCGTTTTACTCTTCCCCCCCTTCTTTTTTTTCCTTTTCTTTTTTTTTTTTTTGGTTTCTTAACTCACCTAGAACAGTTGAATTAGCAAAGAAGAAAACAAATCACAACTCTAAATTTTCTAATGGAAGAATGGGCATGTTTTTGGCACTGCTTCTTGCCATTGTTTTGTTAAGACGGGCTCTCCTTAACTCGCCTTTTCCATTCCAGTGACTGCCCTTCCTCTATAAGTCTAGATTTCTTCCCATTTGTGCTCTCTTCCCTCCCCCTGACTCATTTCCATTTCCCATTTTGGCTATTTCTTTTCCTTTTCCTTCCTTCAAATACCCTCTGATCTTATATTCTGCTATTTTTAATGCTTTCTTCTGAGGCCCAGCTTCATTAGCATGTGTGCCTCTCTTTTCTGACCCAAAGGACTGCCTGGGCAACCATTTCCTCAAAGTCCAACTTTTTCTAGTCCAGAGACTGAAGATGAGTGATGTTTGCTTTAGGGTGTGAGCTCTGGCATCACCACTGCCCTTGCACAGCCCGTACAGCTCTCCAGGAATACAGCTAAAGCTCCCTCCCCTTGACTTGTTCCATTCTGCTCTGTAATTTCTGACCCATCTAACCATGGCCTTCTTTCCAGGCAGTTTGGTCACTACACGACTCGTGCCAACTATTTCTTCTGTACAGTTCTGCCATCTGGAACAGGCTGTATGCCTTCAGCCTCACCGACTGGACATACAATTTCCAGTTTCAGCTGAGAAGAATTTTCCTTTACTGTCATCCCATGGCAATCTGAATGTCGGATGTAGGCAGCACACATTCACTCATTTATTTTCTGCGGTGTGGGAACAGTTCTCGTACTTGAAGCAATTTCAGTTTTAAAGGAGCCCTGGAGCTTGTGGAATGTGGGCAGCTTTCAGATCTTTCATCCTAAGTCTCACTAGCAACTGGCTAGGATTTCTGTAAGCTTTTCCACCAGACATCCTATTTGCTGGAATTGCCAGTGAATACCTTGTTTTGACACCAAATATATTTAGAGGGGTAAATTGGGAGGAGGGGGGGGATGATTTAATGAAACGCAGGAGGGAAAGGAAAAGCTAAAATACTACATTACAGGAATTCCTTTGTAGGTAATAATCAAAGCTGGGAGGTCCAACAGCCTTCAGTGCAAAGAATGCTCAGCATTCACCCCCAAAGACCTTCATTGCTCTGGATATCAGACGCAGAATGCTCACGATGGGGAGGGAATCAGACCTCCCTATATCACACACCACCACCAGTCACAACCTCTAAAGTTCAGCTGGCAGTGAATAAACACTGAGCCTGCAAATGCAAAATAGCCCTTGAACTACTGCCTTGAATACAAATTTCCAAATCGCCTCCTGATGGGTCTCTTTCGGAGATCTCCCAAAAAATAAGAAGAAATGCTTCACTTCAGAAATGAAATCCCCAGGGCACTAGATATGCTTCACTGCGGATTAGCTAGGGCCTGTGGAGTTATAAGATTCCTGAGATGGAGTGCTGAAGATTCCAGGAATTCTCTCAAAGGTGAAATGATTAACCAACCTTTTGTTCCTAGAGCACAACAATGCAGCAAGCAGGTCTGCACGCACCGCTCCCGCGCGGGGCTCGCTTCGTACCGTATCTGAAGTGTTCTCCAGCCTTAAGTCTGAGCTGGAATTAAGGAGTCTCATTTCAGAACTATTAGTGAAATAAAGAGCTGCATCTTAGTGACGAAAGTAAGACATGGCTTCAAGCAGCAGCTCATTTTTCCTCTCAATCCTTTCCTGGAAATTTCAATCTATGGTACAGGCATAAAGAGTTATTAATTTCTTCTCAGCCGTAATAAAACTTGCGATGTGCTGATCTGCACCATTCCACAGAGCACTACTCCTTTCAGGCCAGCAGCCAGGTGTGTGCAGTAACATTTTTGGAAGAGGTAGATAGGACAGAAAATGCAGGGCAGAGACCGTGACAGCTTTTGCCAATCCTCTCGTCAGGAGGAAGAGGTTGCCCCCGTCTTCTCCAGCTGGAACTGGCCCTGGATCCAGCTACCTGAGTCTGGTTTTCAGAGCACAAAGGACGGTACAACGTGCAATGAGCTGCTTGCATGAAGCAGCTCTCATTCTTCTGAAGCTTAAATAAACAGGGGTGACAGCAAAGACCACGATGAGAAGGTAACGGGCTCCTTGCAAGAGCCATCTTAACGTGCCCATGGTGTTACCACATGTATGTGTGTTTCCAGTGGAATTATACTAAAGCATAATGATAGCATTGGCCTGTTTTCTCCCCAAAACAAGCATAAAATGGCTTCATTCAAAACCAGCAGCGAAGCCTTGCTGGAGATCGAGTGCAATAAAAGAGAGAAAGAGGGATCACACTTCAGCACGTGCCCGGTGCATGTCGGCCCGACCCGAGGACGCTGCGCTCTGCTGCTGGGCTGCTTGCTGTCCATTTGCAGAGTGCACCCACTGCTTTATGGGCTGGCCTAAGACAAGGTGGGTGCAAAGCCATGCTGACTGCTTTGTGACATTAAGACAGGCTACTGGTTACCCAGGAACCGAGCACCCATCGAGGGGTGGGGACGCGTTGGATCGTTTTGAAAGCTTTATTGACATCTGCGTTATGCAGTGCTGGGTTCTCTGCTACCACAAGTGCACCAGTGT
Source organism: Penelope pileata (assembly GCA_013396635.1). Classification (NCBI taxonomy): domain Eukaryota; kingdom Metazoa; phylum Chordata; class Aves; order Galliformes; family Cracidae; genus Penelope; species Penelope pileata. The sequence continues at coordinate 93,031 of WBMW01002882.1, read as the reverse complement.
TCCTTGAGACACAGCTTTAAAACTGGACTGAAACAGGGCAGTCGGAGGGTCTGTCACTGCATGTGTGCCATCCACCCTCAGCAGCGAGATGTGAGCTGTGAGGAACCGTCCTCGCCTGACGGAAGGCACTGAGGGCAGCGAGCTCGGGGCAAGATGGAGGCACAGGCGTCCCCTCATGGGGACACGGCCCAGGCCTCGCTTGTGGCGGGACAGTGACCGCAGGCCACCTTTCCGCCGTCGCCTCGCGCAGGGCTCTGCCGCCCCCCGGCCACTGCGCGCCCACTGCCTCCNCCCCGCCCCCCCCCCGAGCCGCTTTTCGCGGGAGCGGGCGGCCGCAGCCAGAGATCCGCCCGGCCTCGGTTCGCGCGCCTGCCCGCCCCTGGTCGACCGGCAGCGGCGGCGCAGGCGCAGTGCCCGCATTCCATCATGGCGGAGCGGTCCGTTGGCGGTCGGCAGCGCGGAGACTGAGGCGGGGGCAGGAGCGCCGCGCACGGTCAGTGCTACCGCGACGCGGCCGGGGCTCCTCTCCCGAGGGCTCTCCTCGCTGCGACCCGGGGCGAGGGCGGCCGGGCCGGGCCGGGGGAGCGGCGCTCCCCACCCANCCCTCCCCGCAGCCGCTGCCTGCGAATGCCACGTCGCCTTCTGCTGTTCCCCTCGGCTGCTCCGCGCCTCCCCCGCGCCGGGCCGGGCCGGGGAGGTCAGCGCTGTCAGCTCGGCCTTGGGTGGCCGCCATCGTGTGTCCCCCCCCAGCCCCGCTCTGTGCCCCTCGGGGCGGTGGGGACCCTCCGGAGCGCTTTGAACCACGCGCTGCCACCTCCAGAAGGCTCCGGTTGGGTTCCTGATGAGGGACTGGGACGTCTCCAGGGTTTCGTGACCTCCGGGCTGGGGCTGGTGCCCTCCCCCCTGCTCCTGCAGGACCCTCCGCTGCAATCACAGGTCGGGGTGACAGTGGCTACTGGCAGGTGTACGTGCTGCCTGTCCCAGCCGTTCCTGCCTGCTGCTTCTCCTGGTTAAAGCTTGCTGCTCCAGTGCTGTGTTGGAATGAGGGGCATCTTCTGTACAGCTGCTTCTTTCATACCTGGGCTTACATCAAGCTTCATTTTCTGTCTGTTGCTTGAGTGTTTTCTCTCTTCTGTCCTAGGGTGGTTTGTAACATTGGTGGTCCTTCTTTGCTTTACCATAGAATCCCTTGAGTTGGAAGGGCCCTCTGCAGGCTCTGCTCCCACTGCAGTGCCCAGGGACAGCTGCATTCCGTCAGGGGCTGAGCCCCCCGCTGACCCCGAGTGTCTGCAGGGACCCCCACCCCTGGGCACTGTGCAGTGCTGCACCGCCCTCAGCATAAATATTTTCCTTGTACCCAACCTCAGTCTGTCCTCTTTCAGTCTGAAGCCAGGTGTGGGCATCACCATGGTGCCATGCAGATCAGTTCCTGAACTATCTCATATGCCTGCACCTCCTGCTCCTGATACACTTCTAATATATTTATCGTTACAAAACTTGATTTGATAGGGGAATGCTGTCTCAGTTGCAGATGGGAAGACTGAGGCACAGAAATATTTATGGCCCAAGGTCACACAGGAAGTATGTGGTCAGGCAGGGAATTGAATCTAGATTTCCTGAGACTCAGATTAGCATTTTAACCAAGGAAGCATCCTCTCTGTGCTGTAAGCCAATAAATTGTCCTTGGAGTTAACATCCAGCGTAAAAGAAAGTGCTCTGCATTTCGGTCGGGATCCTTGGGAGTGTAAAGCAGAATCCAGGGGGCTCCCCACACTTGTGTTCTTTTTCCCTTTTTTACGTAATTTATACGTGAAAAAGGATAAGGTGGTAGAGTAGGAAAGATGTTGACTTTCTCAGGACCCAGTGTGCAATCACACGTGTTGGAAAGCAGCCAGCTATTATGCTGTCCTCTCTTTTCGGGCTTGTTACCTCCCTGCGTTCCAAATCCCCAAAAGTTGTTGTTGTCTGGGAATAATTTACTGTTAGCAAGGATCAGATAAATCTGATGTTCTGTACAGCTGAGCGGAAAACAATCTGCTGTTGGTTGGATCTCAGTTTGGGATCTGTAACACCACAGTCCCAGAATACAGGCAACGTGTGGCAACGTCTCCTGGAGCAGACTGGGGCAGCTTCCTCACCTGCTGTGGCTGCTGTCACAGGTTTGTGGTACAGGTGTCCTTCATTGCACTTAAGCATCACTTATTTCAGCTTCTGGGGTATCTGCAGCCTGTGCACTGTTACCTTAGGATAGGTTCCTTGTGTTTGTGAAGTGTGGTAGGCAACTTTCCTGGAGTGCTACAGTTGCCAACAGTTTTGAAGAATCAAGTGTTAGAATGGTTTAAAACCCTGATTCCTTCTGTGTTCACCTTTAGAGAATAAAGATAACTTTGTCTCCACAAACCTGCTTCCTGCCACAGCCCTTGATCACCAGCTGCATCTTTCTTTGATGTACAGAAACCAAATTTGTGACAAGTTGTGCGAATGTTCTCTGTACCATTCTTAACCGTCTTTTGTTTGTGTGTTTTTGGAGTCTGGCTTTGGCCGTGTGGGTTGTGACAGCCATGCCAACGCTCTTTCATCTTTTACATTTATTTTTAGAAAAGGTTTGGTGAGTTCTAAAACAAAAAGATCTCGTGTGTGCTGTGCAGACAGTGACAATCCTGTCTGGCTGTGCACAGGAGCTGCCTGGCCTCAGCAGCCCCAGGTGCACGGGTGCTGTGTGTGCCTTTGGAAACCACCCGTACACCCACCATGGAAAATGGCTGGGAATCCCTTTGGGTGAATTTCCTGCAAATCAAAATACACGTTCAAGGTTGGAAGATGGAAGCTTTTATTTGATGACCCGCGATTTCCCCAGCGTTGAAGGCTTCTCATCAAACTCCAGAAGTGCACTGATTGCTTTTAAGGAAATGTGCAGCTGGGAGGGCATTCCTCCATGCTTCACTCCAGCTCCTCGCTTTGGTGCGGAGCCTTGTGAGAATGCCTTGCTTAGTTCTGTATTCTCTTATTTCCCAATCACGATTTTGTTTAAACACAGAGAAATTATAAGTTTACCTCTGAAAGCAGATGAGAAAACCTCAATATTAGTCATTAGTCAATATTAGTCGTTGCAACAGCCAAGAAACTTGAAGTAAAAAACAGTATTTCTCACTTCCGACTTTGCTCCATCTCAAAGTGATCTCATCGGAGCTATCGACATTCAGAGCTGCAGTTGCTCGCCGCTCCAGCTGTGAGGCTGGGGGACGTGGGAGAAGTAACCTTTTCGTTTTTTTCACCTGTTTTTAGCAAGTTGTCATGAAGCTTTCCAAGGTCAAGATGGTTAGTTTTCAGCTGTTATCTTTGCTGCAAGCCAGACCTTAACTGAAAAGTTTTGGATTCCTGAGTGAGGAGCACACACTGCACTCTTTATTGCATTCTTGAAGAGCTTATTGTAAAAGCGGCGATAATTTATTCTTTCAGTGGTGCTAACACAATCCTGTCTGTGTATTGACCAGCAAAGACAGACCACTGGCTCAGCGCCCTTCGTCCGTCTCAATCTTAATGTAAATCTGCCACTGTTCCCAGTATCTTGATTGATGTGGAAAAATGCCTCCCTTTGCTCCAGATACCCTTTTCCAGCACTGGGCCCTGGCACTTTATATCATTTAGCCCATATCTCGTTATAAGTAGTTCGGGAGGACATGATGAGGCTGCGACCTCAGAGCCACCTGCGGCTCCAGGACAGTGTCACCTTTCTGGGGAAGCAACAATGGAGCTGCTGTGTGTGCAGGAGGAAGCTGCAGGAGCTGCTGTCTGCTTCCCTGCAGGGCTGGCCAGCAGCTCCGCGCCGTGCCCTGGCTGTGGGAAGGCGTGCTGGGAGCTGACGGGGATCTGTAAGGCTGGAGACGTTTGGAGTCAAAGCAGCACAGCTGGTATTCCTCAGTGTGCGGGCGGTTTGGGAGCTGCGGTTTGGCACTCAGTCCAGCACCTTGAGGAAGGGGATGATTTTCACATCATTAAATGTAACACCTTGGGTGCCTACTGGGGCTGTTGGTTAGCTTCTTCTGGTGGAGCATCTTAAGCAGAACAGTTCCTACAATTAAGCTGTGCCATCCCATCACAGTGACCACGTTTTCCAGACTCTGCAGTACTCTGTTTTCAGTGCACCCTACCAGAGGATAAGTATGTTCCTGGAAAATGAAATTTGGATACGTTTACGTGCTGTTTGGAAATGGATTTTCCCTCGTTATCGTCATATAGAAGAATAGAGCGTTGAGCAGACAGCTACAGAAATGCACTTGGCTGCCAGGGAATGCACTTCTCACAGGAGCCATCTTCCCTGTGCTCAAGTTCCTTTTCACTAATTAGATCCCAGCTTAAGCGGTGCCGTAGCTTTGGCTGATGGGCCCTGCACGTGTGTGCCGTGTGTTTACACAGTTGTCAGGCTGGGCATTCTGTACGTGCTGAGCGGACACCAGGAGGCTGCGTCAGCTCGTTGGCTCCTTCACGGTGGAGTCTTCCTCGAGCCTTATTGGCAGAGCCTGGTGGAGTCAATCACTGGCTGTCCTCCAACAGATTATTCAATATCAGTTGTTTGCTGCATGTTTGGTTTTTTTTCCTAAAGACTTTATGCTTGCCAGTTACTAAAAAGAAAATTACTATTTCTTTTTTCTTGTCCACAGAAAGAAGACTGAGGGACAGTACAGCACGTTGCTCCTACTGCAGCAGGCAGTGACCCTCCAGCAGCCACCAACAGGAGCAGTTCCAAGTCAGGAGAGTGTCAACGGTAATGAGACAGAATTCACTGTTCTCCCGGGTTTTCTGAGGCATTTTTTCTGTAAGTCTGTGACATGTTAGGGTAAAATAATATAAAAGTATTTCACAGACTTCTAAGCCTAGGGCTCCCTTTCTCTTTTTTTTTTGAAGCAATTATTGGGTAACTTACTATCAAATGAAAAAGTGAGTTAGGGAAGGAAGAACTGATAGGGTTCTTCAAGTAAGAAGCAGCTCAGTATTTCCACATAAATGTTATTGATTTTATAATGTAGCAACCTTATCTTTATTTTGGCCTTAATCTCACTCTCCTTCCCCCAGCTGGAATTTCTGTCTTAATGAGACTTGCATAATTGGCCTTCGTATAAAGAAAGTAAATTCTGTTTTTAGCAAAGGCATTTCCTGTATAGAAAACAGTTCAGAAGAGTGGCAGCACGCTGATAAGTGACCAGCTAGAAGGCATTACTTAGATGGTTGGTTTTAGTTGGGGCTCACAGAAATGATCAGGTCGCAGAATTAACCTGTCTGGGGGAAAAAAAAAGTGCCAATAAGTTGTCATCAGTATGATGCTTGTGTTTTTTCTTGAGAGCAAGAATTCCACCACTTGCACTTCTTTTTTTTTTTAATAAAGATTCCTGTGAATTATATTTGCTTATATAATGGTATTCTCAGCTTTGTGAAGAGCAGTTTACCCCATTTTCGTGTTTGGTTCCCAATCATCTAAAGCTATGGAAGAGATCAAGGAAGGACCTGAAGGGTAGCCAATCGTGCAGAACAGGCTGTGGTAGGAAACTATACAATTAAATACAGAACAAGTCTGCAGGAAGATAATGCATAAGCAGCCCTTTGGTATATTTTAAACTGTCATTTTGGTTTATAGTGCTTAGATTTCTTGAAATAAAAACTTAATATATATAAACAGCCATTCCTGGGTTCTTAACTGTGCTAGGCTGCACTCATTCTCTTACACACAGGTGTCACGGTTCAACTGATTCACCAATAAATGCAGATGCAGAAGCAGCTGATTTTAGTGTTGCCATGCATCAGGTGGGCTGTGCTGGGGTTTTATGTGTGTTCCTGGCCTGCCACGAATTCTGGGTGAAGTGTGTTTGCTTAAGCCTCGTGTGGATGATCTCATACTTGCGTTTTACCTTGCATTTTCCATGAACTAAAAAAATGCACATGGTCTGTTACCATGAGACTGCTCAGATGTGGTAATTTAAGTAATTTATTGGTGTGTTTTAGCCCTTGGTTTAAGTATAACCTGTTTAAACTAGGCTAATTCGATCTGCTCTGCGGCTCCAGCGTTACAGCCTGAACTTCTTCCCTGATTGTGCAGGAAAGCTCTCAGTTTGTGTATCCAGCTTTTACGGTGTAAGAGATGTTTTGCTTTCACTGTATTCTTGTCCTGGTTTCTCAAGGCATCTTTTGTAAGTTTTTACATTTAAAAAGCTTGTTTGTGTCAATACATTGACAAGATACATCAAAAACATTTCAGATTCCCAGAAGTAGATTGTCACAGCTAGCTGAAAACTAGAAGTAGCCTCTGCTTTCCTCGGTGCCCACAGAAACCTGCTTGCATGGTTCTGGTAACGTCCTGGTTTTGCTTCTCTTCTGTTGGATTAGATGACAACTGGCTGCTCTGACCTGCGCTGTGGTAGAGAGCCTTTCCTGGAAATAGTGTTGTTGCTGTTGTTTTTAATAATCTGAATGATTGCTTCCTCTCAGTCAAGTAGAAAAAAAAAAATGTTGTTCAGGATTTGCAACGCAGAACATTTGGAAAATAACTTTTGGATCAGACTGTGTTTGTATCCCAGCAGCTGTACCGACTTTGTGCATGCGTCTGCCATCCCATCACGTTCCCTAGGTTGATTTCTGGCCCTGAAGAGGTCGGAGCTGGGGTGCTGGTGTCGTGGCAGGAGGTTTCTCCCTGGCTCAGCTCACGAACATCCACGGTGCAGAGCGGCACGTTTGGTGTCTGGGAGTGTGGTGCAGAGGACAAAGTAGGTCAGCCAGGCGCAGGGTGCGCTTTGCTGGCTGCTCCCCAGCCGGCCCTCGTTTGGAGATTAAGGGAAAGCTTTTAGGAGGCAGCAGACATCTCTGCCTTGCTACGAGCTCGGCGTTCCTCACGTAACGGAGGAGGCTGAGCTGAGCAAGGTGCTGCACAACCAGTGTGTTCCTGTTGTGGGGGAATTGTTTGGATGCACAATAGCTGCCTGGATTTTTTCTATTCTTTCAAACAACACTTTTTCCCTTGAAAATGGCGAAGATTGCTAAATAAAATGTTTCTTTTCAGGAGCAAAAAGTTACTGTAAAAGAGATTGAACTTTCAGTTGCACCTCAAGACCAAATCCGTCCCATGGGGAAGAATTGTACTTAGCTATCCAGATACTAACCTGAATTTCAGAATCTCAGAGCACACACAGCTCCTGTAGAAACTTGCATTTCCCCTCTTGTAATTCTTGGCACTGATTTAAACATTTTGCTTCGTCTCTCAGTTCTGTAGTTCCCTAGTGCTGTGAACTCCAGCAAGCATTTGGGTGGCTGAGGAAGGCTTCCCTGTGGCTCTTGCTGCTTATCACCGAGGTGTGCAATGCTCTCCTGTTCCCAGGCACGTAACAGAGCTGTGGCCTTAAGAGCAGAGCGTTGTCCTGCTGCAGCTGTGTGTGTCCAGTCTGCAGAGAAGTGCCCTGCCAGTTCTCCAGCTGTTCCTCACCACTGCTGACCTGCCTGCACCGTAAGCCCTGTAAGGATGCTGCCGCTGCTTTGTCCTCTTTGAAGAGTTTTCCTTTCTGTCTCTTTTTTTTTTCTAAGCAATTTTTGATGTCAAAAATGTACTTTACTTCTTGTGACTGACTGGAGGCTTTCTTGGATCACGAGTTTCTTTGTCAGTGGCCCCTGGTGTATGTTACCTCCATGACTATTCAGTCATTAGGCAGGCATTTGGGCACAGCGTGTCAGCAGTACGTTGTCAGGGGGTTAATAAACTGATTTCCAGCATATTTTATATGTTATTACAATGGAGATATGAGAGGCTTTTTCACATAAGCTTGAAAATGTCAGGCTTTGTCCAGCTTTGGGACGTTAGGAAGCAACTTCGCTTGTGCCAGAGCATCACAGCTTCCTACCCAGCGGAAAGTTTGGCTTCTGACTTCAGGGTTTTTTTAACAACACTGATACAGCTGAAAAATACCTCAATCTCCTTCCTTTAAGTTGAAATAAGGATGAAACGCACTCAGTTCTCCTGGGCAGTGCCAGGAGCGCTGGGTTGCTGTTGGTAGGGCCGCTCACTTTGGAAGCAGCACAGAAATGCTTAGGGTACCAGTCTGCCTTGCTGGCAGAAAGATTAAAAATGTAAATAAAACAGCAAAGAAAGCTATCTGAAGTAGTGTTTGCCTTGGAGAAAGTAAATGCCAACTTTACAGGCCTTGAAATCAATAATGAAGAAAACAGACGTGGCCCTAGGATGACCAATGAGTGTATTGTTAATACTCCAATCAAGAGAGATCTCATAGGCTTTGAGCACTGGCAGGTCCTTTCTCCTGTTCCTGACAGTGGAGTTTGCCTTTTGGAGAGCAGCACGGGGCTCTGCCCTCCCTGGGGCAGTGCCTGGAACCCCATCGGGGAGCGCTTCCCTCCTGGAGGTGCCTTTGCCTTCCTCCCCTGTTGCTCTGAAACCGTAAGGGACATCGTGTCAGAACACAAAGCAGGTTGTAAGTGCTGAGGGCAGTTGCTTGTATAGTTTTTATTAGAGGGTGGAGGATTTCTTTTTATTGCTTTCCTGGCACTCTCACATCAGGAACCTGATCCGGATCGGTAAAGGAGGATGAAAGGCGATGCTATCGCTTGTGGCAGAGTTCCCATATGTCTTCGGCTGTTCATCTGCTGTTTCTGTGGCTTTAGGGATTTCTTCTGGAGGCTGTGATAGGAGGGCTTTCCATCTCAGTTTTAATTTTCCTTCAGGGAGAATTTCTGTGGGCAAGCAGGTCTTTGGGTACCCTGAGAGAGGGGCATTAATCCCTGACTGGTGGGGGCTGGCGGGGCTGATTGAAGGTCCGGGCTCACTTCTGTGTTTTACAACGGAAACTGGTAGCGTTGGTTTGGAATAAACATGTAAGTAACAGTGAAGCTTTCTGGAAAATACAGGGAAGTGTTTGTGCCTCTGTAGTTACCATGTCTGTGGCCTCTTCAGATGGCCGTGCTGTGTCCCCAGCAGCTTCCAGCCCTGCCAGCTGTGCTGGTGCTGAGCAGAAGCACTTCTGTGTGACAGCGGTGAGTGCTGAGCTTGGGGGATTCGGGTGTTTTTCCTTGAGCTTGTGATATTGCACGTGGAAAGCAAGTAGCTCCACACCAGAGCATCTGCAGGGTAGCAGGAGGTTAGGTGTTACCACTTGTTTAGATTTTAGATTCCAACAAATTATCTCGAAGACAACGTTTGGTGCAGCGTGCTGAAACCACGTGCTGTGTTTGCAGGGTTGGGTGCGCATCTCAGTGCTGAGTTTTACTGTTCTACGATAAAAAGTTGCTGATTTGAGGTTGCAGACCTTACCTAGGTCCAAATCACTAGGTCCAAGTGATGTAGGGCTTCTCCCAGCTGAAGGCATTGGGCTGGCTGGCTGAGCATGGCTGTGGGGAAGGCATGAGGAGCGTGTTCAGTGTCAGCGCTGCGGTGCCCTTTGGCTGGGGGCCAGGCTCCGGGCACGCTGCTGCAGCCCCGTTCCCTCGGGTGCCATTAGAAATGATTTCCAACCTTTTAATCAAAACATATATTTAGTTCTTGAACAGATGACTGTTATGGAGCGATGGTGGTCTCTTCAGAGCTAAAATTGTAACGGAGCTCCTGTTAAGTGTGATTCTGTTAGGTCTCTCCCTGCCTTCATCTTGCTGGAAGTCACCCAGTCCGCCCTGCACAGCTCCTGTGTGGTCCTGGGGCCAGGAGGAGATCTTAAAAACCTTGTTAGTCCTGTTTATTTGGAAAACAGTGGGAGAAGGCAGCTTGTCTCTTTTTTTCCTAAACGTTTCCTACCTCAAAGTTGCACAGTGCATGCATTTTGAATCTGGAGGGGTGAGGCTTGTCTAAAATTCACGGGTGAGGTGTGATCTGTTTGGTGGGGCTGAGGCTGCGCCTTGGCCTGATGTTGGGGAGGGTTTGTGTTTGTGCCTGTTGTTCTTCCTGACAGCCTTTGGTGCAAGCTCGAACTGGCAGGTTGGAGTGTGCTTAAAACAGTGAGAAGGTTGCAAGAGATCTTCTGGAGCTGAAGGCGTGGAAGTGCCCCTGGGTTTCCTCTGTCACAGTACAGGAGGTTCATACGTGTCCACAGACCCAGTTCTATTCCTTGTTTCCAAAGGTAAAAGCCATTAGTGAAGTCTGTTCCTTGTAAACAGACCTTTTTTTCCCCATACTTAGAGAAAATAAATAGATCTACACTATGTCACACAGAAAAGTATAATAAAAAAAAAAACTTACTAATCAATAATTACATTAATACAGAAAAGTACAATTAAAGCTTTAGATTTTGTTACAGTACTGCTTAAAATAAATAGCAATATCACAGCAGTTCACTTCCTGCAATAAATGCAAACGTAGGATCAGGCTGTGAGGTTGCATAAGGTGCTGAACCTCGAAATCAGGAAGTGTGAGCTGAGCTCCCAGCTCGCTGTCTGACTTCCTCTGTGCTCCTGCACGCAGTGTTCCTACCTCAGGCCGACTGTAAATACAAAAAAAAAAAGTCTGCATTTACACAATAAGCTCCTTGGAATAGAAACTTTCTCAGATTAAACCCAGCACTTAACTATAATGGAAATAGAATTTGCAATACCTTCCGTGTGGGACTACAAATAAATATTTATGTGTATGTGTGTGTATGAATCTGTTCAGTTTCCACTCTGGACAGTGGAGTGAAATCGATCCTTTTCTGCCTACAGTGTTCTTCCCCTTTCCCCTTGTAGGATGTGTATGGTGCCTTTCTGGAGACAGATCTTTAATATGCTGGAAAAAGATTTTAATATGAAATGACAGGATGTCTGAAACTTGCTGGGGATATTATGATATTGCTACATACTTGCACAGTAAATAATCTCATACCATTAATGTGATAAAAGGATGTAATTCCAACCAAAAAAATCACTTCTGCAGTCTGTGAAGTTTTTCTTATTTTGCACAGCGTTATAAAACACACTGGGAGGCTGCACAACCTTTCCTTGGTTTTTACCCTCCCTGCAGGTCAGTAGCTGCAGATTCACTGTCAGTGCCTGGAAGAAGCCCTGCCTGCAGGTGGGGGGTGCTGCTGGTGTGTGCTGGTCGCCTGCCAGAGCTCAACACGGGACAGAAGCAGTGCAGAAGAGTGGTGGTGTACAGAGGAGTGATTGCAGCCATGACTCCCCTTGGAGATATTACTGTACAGTTTGGGAGTTTCCTGTTGTGTCATGTCATGCCCATGGAGGTGATGGAGCGCATTGGGGGTGGCACTTCCTTCCAGGCTGCACATTGGTTCAGTGAGGTTTTGTAAACCCAGTGTGCACCGAGCATTGCTTCTGTTAGTTTCAGTAAACTTGTCACTGCACCCATATACTGGAATAGTGTATTCCTTTCTCTTTTGGGTTGAAACTATTCTAGATTTTATTTTCAGAATGTCTCAGGAAAATCCATGACATTTTCCAGACTGAAGGTCTGAATATGGAGCATCACTCAGCCCCAGCTACCTGCACTCTGCTGCCCATATGGAGCATTGTACAGCTCTACCTGCACCCTGCTGCCCAAATGGAGCATTGTACAGCTCTACGTGCACCCTGCTGCCCATATGGAGCATTGTACAGCTCTACGTGCACCCTGCTGCCCATATGGAGCATTGTACAGCTCTACCTGCACCCTGCTGCCCATATGGAGCATTGTACAGCTCTACCTGCACCCTGCTGCCCATATGGAGCATTGTACAGCTCTACCTGCACCCTGCTGCCCATATGGAGCATTGTACAGCTCTACCTGCACCCTGCTGCCCATATGGAGCATTGTACAGCTCTACCTGCACCCTGCTGCCCATATGGAGCATTGTACAGCTCTACCTGCACCCTGCTGCCCATATGGAGGATCACTCAGCCTTAGCTACCTGCACTCTGCTGCCCGTGCAGTGAGCACCAGAGGCAGTTGCACATGCCCCAGGGTCCCACTTCACCACAGAGGCACTGACCTCAGATGGGAGCAGGCAGGAATCAATGAACACTGAGCTCGATCCTCAGCATTGGAGCAGCTCCAGATGGCTGCAGCACTCCTCGAGGAGGATCTGAGCTGGAGAAGGGGAAGGCCAACGTCTGAGTCGTGCAGTCTCTGCGTTTTTACTGTGTCAGGAAGTGAGGTCAGGCCCAGCCGCTGTGTGCTGTAATTGTTTTCTGGAAGGCTAGTCATTAACATTTTCTGTTTTTCTTAGAAGCCTTTGTAGTGTTGAGACTGTCAGTGGAAAATATTGCCTTTTTTTTAATATGGTTAGCATGATTAACCATATTACATGAGAACAGTGTTGAGTTGCTCAACGCTTCTCAGAGAACGCCTCTGACATACGAGCTGGTTTATTTGGTTTAAAAATCCTCAATATCCTCTTCTGTCATACCCAGATACAGCAAAACAGAACTTCTAAAATCTGTTCAGATCGATCAGCTAATTGAAAGCCACATTTCACAACTGCTGGTAAACCCTTGTGTAAACGAATATTCCTGGAAGTCTGAAAAATGTTATTCAGAGGAATTAGAACAAAGAAGCCTTGATATGGAAACAAATGTGAGTACTCAGTGTAACAAACAGATCCCGTTTATCTGCCTGCATTTCAAAGGTGGCTGCAGCAGATTCAATCACTGAGGCACACACAATCGTTTTTCACTTAATTGTGTTCCATGCTGAGATACTGGCATGAGTTCTTTACAGGCATGTTGCTGGAGACACACCCTGCTGCATGTGAGGTTTGGAATATGTTTTAATATAAAATATTTCAGCATTTTAGCTGTGTTTGTCTCAACAATTGATCTGAGAGCAGCAGCCCGAGCTGGTGCCGGTGTAGTTTCTGCTAAGTTGGGAATGTGGTCCCCACCGTTGCCTGTTCCAGCTCTGTTAGAAGTGTGCTGATTAGTCACAGTTATTTTTTTAATGACTACCATGCTCCATGGACTTCAGTTAAATCCACACCTGCAGCTGGGGTGTACGAGGAACCCCTGGGAAGAAGGGACTCGGGCAAGAGGTGCCCTTGCAAAGCGTAACCTGGGTAAAGGCTTTTCAGGCTACATTCCTATTTCTTTGGTTTGACTTTTAGGAAATTGTGCTGACTGTGTAATAACGTCTCAGGGATTCTCTTTGGTTTATCCAGATGCCACCTACTTCTTTGCATGGAGAGGAGACTTTGGGAAGGTGAGCCTGTTGGTAGTTGTGGGGTGTGCTTCAGTTCCTTGAAAAGTTTTACCTGTTCAGGTGGCAGGGGTTGAGTCCTGGGCTTACTCACAGGCAGAAGTGGTAGAGGGTGGAGAGCAGCAGCGCTTTATCAGTATTTTCAAGGACTGAAGCTGTGTTCTTCAAGAAGAAAACAAGAAAAAACTGATGGACTTCAGAAAAAAAAAAAAAATGCAAAAAAGGCCCCAGACCAGCAATATGCAGCGGGGTATTGTGCTCTGAGCCCAGCTGTGCAGGGAACGCTGGCTGTCTGGGGCAGGTGAAACTGCCCAGGAGTTCTCAGAACAGTTTTGTTTCTGCCAGTCCTTCCATTTTCTCTCACCGTACGGAGATTCCTGCAAGGACATGAAACAGCGCTCGCTATTTTTGGAGATTTTCGGTGTAGAAACGTGTGTGCCTAATATTTCAAGTGTACGTTCTTCATCTGAGCATTTTGAAGTTCCTGCATTGAGCAAGTAGGAAGAGTGCATGTGTGTGTAGGTGAACATGTAGCTGCTGCCTGCAGGGACGGGCAGGAGGCAGGGGATGCTGGCAGCACGGGGGGGTTGGTGCAGGCAGCAGCTGCCCCACGGTGCCACCTGTGCAGGGTGCAGGCAGGCCCAGGGCTTCTTTCAGAGCTTGTTTCTGCAGCTGGTTGTTTTGGTCAGCTGAACACCTGAATGCAGATTTAGGTGCTTTTTGGTGAAGGGTTTTCCCCTGGATCTCAACTGCTAATTTCTGTCGTCTTTGAGGTTCTTGGGTGAATGAAGTTGAGGCTGTGCACACATGCACATGTATTTCATGTATTTATTTATATAAATAAATATATTGCCAATCTGCTCCTGTGTACTGAACTCCTACTATGGAAGTAATTTCTCTTAAGACTTAGCTGTAAACCTCTAAAAATAGGAGAGCTGTAGTAGAAGCTGCTGCCATAATTTTAGCAGGCTGGCTGGCAGCATTACCAGTTATTTTTAAGTGGAACGGTTATATACGATCAGATGAGCTTGTTTCCTTGGCAGTTGTAATTCAAATGCTGGCAAACAGAATGGCAGATTAACTTATTCAGGAAATAAATAACATCCTAAGGTAGCTGGGTATATTTAGGACAAACCTGATAGAAATGTAAGCTTTGGAAGTCGTGTCTGGCCATGCACCCATGCAGTTGTGTTGGTCCCTTCAGTCCGGTTCCTGGAGCAGCCCCAGGAGATGGCTGGTGTGCAGGGTGAGCTGCTTTCTGTGCCAGCGGTGGGGGTTTTGTTGGGCTGTTCTGTGGCTGTGTGATTGTATCAGTTATTGTGCGATGCTCTTGCACACAGGAGTGGCTGTGTTTTCACCCGTGCGTTCTGCCTGCCTCCTCCTCTCGCAGCAGGAACACGGGAGAGGTCTTGGGGTGTCAGCTTCCCTTACGGGACCCTTTCTGGACGATCTGAGTTAACGCCAGAAGAAATGCTGAGAGTCCAGCACTGAGATTTTTCCCACTATTGCTAACCTGCTGAAAGCTCAGCCCACCAAGTGCATGGGTGGGATAGCGTTCTTGCTTTTTAATTGAACGCATTGGACTTTCCTAAATGCATTTTGGTCTTCTGTCTGGGTTATAGGAGGTAATGGGAAGGGACAAGGGAGAAGGAAGTGTCAGCATTTCCTGTATCCTGTTATCTTGTGTTTTTTATGGATGCTAAACTAACCGTACATCAAAAATTCATTAAGAGCTGCGTTATATTTTGCTTTATTGTAATTATGGATTATTCACTGGAAGCTCAAAATCGTGTGGCACTTTTCCAGTTGCAGTTCTCCGTGGTACTCAGTTAAAGACTTCTGTATCAAACCTTCTGTCTGCCTTGTGTTGTCCTGGGCTTTGTTTCCACCACCCCAGAATTCTGTATTAAAGGCGTGTTGCAACACTGGCAAAATTGTGAGGTTGTTGATCACCACAGAGACTGAAATGCACATGTAGTGTGTGAATTATTTGGCCGAAAACTTGCATTACAACCAGCTGAGAAACTTAGAAAACTCCAAATTGTAAGAATAAAATGCGACATGAGTGTAAACCACTGTGTGATTGCATCACTTAGATGCCAATTTCATCACTCGTGGTATGTCGAGAGGGGTATGTGTGCTATTTTAAAGAAGGTATTTTTGGAAGAAGGATTTGTATTGCTTATACACAGCACTTATAAGTAGGATAATATCTTGTTACTCCTTGAGAGTCCTCCATTGTGAAGAGCTTGGACATATGAGGACAAAGCCCTGCATGCTTCTGAGGCCGTCAGTCTGCAGAAGCTCTTAGATGTGCAGTGGGAGTAGAAGGGGATGCTTTATCCCAGCATTAGTCTCCAGTTAAGATCAGTTTATTTGCAGATCTTTGGGATAGAGTTGTAGAATGCTGGAGGCACTGCTGTATTTTTCTTCTGACCTACTGGTACCAAGTTTGGCAAGCAAAGCAGGGAATTATTTGGGAAAGGGGAATGGCTTAAACCTAATAGCAGTGCTGTCTTTCTGTTTCAGCAGGTGGTCATTGTCCATGAATGGTTTCCAGACATGATGGCCGACCAGCCGCCTCCCTTAGAAGCTACGCCGATATTGAATGAAGTGCCACTTCTACCTCCTATGGTTAACGGGGACAGCATACAGCAGGCAAGTCAATCCCTCGTGCTTTCATCCCGCTCGTGCCATCCTCTGCCTGCCCTGCTCGCAGGGAGGCTGACGTTTGGGTGTGCTGCAGAAGACAGAACAGATAGAAAAACTATTTGCTGTACAACTTCTGTGATGGTTGAAAGGAGGCTTCAAAGAAAACAACTGCGGTGCTAATTTACGAAGTTGCCCCCTCCCTGAAAGTGTTCAAGGCTGAGTTGGATGGGACCTTGAACAATCTGATCTGATGGCTGGGGATTGGATGGGATTTAAGGTCCCTTCCAACCCATTCTGTGGTTCTCTGGAAAGTTTATGGTTCTCAGCACTGATTAGATTGTCAGTAAAATAGTAGGGCTAATATAAAGAGGAAGAAAATAATTCTGACGTTACTCTAGTGGAAATGTGAAAAGATTGCAAATTAAAAGTGATGTTTCATACACAAGTAAGTGCCTTAAAATTAAACTAAAAAAAAATTGAAAGAATAAAGAGGAAAATATAATGTGTGGATTTAATATTTAATAAAACTAATCATTAAGGATTAGGAAGAAGCTGCAGTGCTCTACACTGAGAAGTCTATTGCAGGGAAAGGTAGATTAGAAGAGGGGCCTCTGGTTTCCTGATACTAAGAATCTTCATTAATAATTACAGTGCACTGGTGAAACCTGAGTATGGTTGAAACTTTAGAATTTTTTTGGACACAACCCTTCAGAAGTACCTCCTATGATTAGAAATACAGGCAAAAGCAGAAGTAAAACGGTTTGAGTGACATACTTGGTAGTTAAGCTGATGATCCTTGAGGTCCCTTCCAAGCCAAATAAGAGCTTGTCCAAATTGTCAGTAGATTTGAAGTAAATTTAATGCTTGGCAATAAAAGTTAAATGCCTTCTACTATAAATGCTGAGGTGTTTTCCCATCGTTTGGAGACAGATTGCTGAGCACCCACTGAAATCTTTCAGACACCCTGCACTTTTAACACGGGATCTTAATGTAAGAAGCATCTTTCCCCAGCAGTTGCAAACATGACTGGTCCTTGTGGGGGGGAAAAGGGCGTTTGTTTGTTTAAATAACTGAATGGGCAGGGGTGACAAAAGATGAGTTTGAAGGTGTCATGTGCCTGGAGTTAAATGATCTTGTTGAAGTGAGGGACAAAGTTGCCCATTGCTTTATTCTGTTCAGTGTACAGCTTTAAGGATCTGGCAGTAATTAAAATAGGAATTAAGGGGTTAATCTGGAAGGGGAAGTTGCGTAAACATTTCTGAAGGATGACTGTCCTGTGAAATGGTGGTGAGGAGTATCAGTGAAGACCTTGGCATATTTGAATGTACTGTGAGTAAACAGGGAACAGCAGAGTAATCATGAGCTGCTGAGGGTAGGCAGTATGTCCTAGAAAGTTTGAAATGAAACATCTTTTACTTAGTAAATGTCACAGGGGGAAAGGAGGAGAGGCCGTCATTGTTTCAGCTGAAGTAAACTTCTTGTGAAAACGATAGCCTTTATTAAAAAAAAAAGTGATGAATAATTGTACTCTGCTTTTTTTTTTCCTTAGACTCTGGAGATAAAAGTAAGACGACTGTGTCTTGAAATAAGCACAGCTATAGAATATCTAAGCTAGTTCTGAAGGTGTAGCATTAGCAACGTGAAATTTTAGCCACTGACCAGCTGTGAGATTATTCAGTAGCTAGTGTTTCTCGTTCCACAAGGAAAACAGATCAGGCAGGTCTGGTTGGAGGCCAGCTCCATGGCTGTGTTTGTGTAGCACGGCTCTGTGCAGGTCACTGTGCAGTGACTGACCCAGAGCGTGGCTGTCCTCGGAGTCCTGAGAACCAAGTGGACACTGTTGGCAGTCGGGTGGGGTTTAAAAGAAAAGGAGTTGGATCTTGGAGATGCACAGGAAGATGACATTTGAAGAGCAGACTTGGAAACTGATAGTCTCCGGGACTTATAATGGAGTTATTTTGGAAATAATGAGCAAGTCTGTCTAGTGAAAATAGGTGTGTCTGGCTTCCTGGGGCAGGAATGTCATTTCATGTTGGTGTGCCAGCATTTCTCACTCTGTTTATAAACAGCCACATTGCCACCCTTCAGTCACACAGCAAATGCACTTGCTGCTCTTGTTTGCTGCTCTTTCCTGCAGGGAGGAGAGGCTTCTGAGCCACAGCTCACATTGCAGGCTCGCTTTTAAGTAGAGAATTAACTGAGAAGCTTTATTAATGCAGATGAGTTTTAATCATTTTGCTGCCAGTGCCAGAGAGGACAGGCTAATTATAAAGCATTACACAGTGGTTTTGTTTTCAGAAATAAAAGTTGTGCTGTTTGGCGAGCTGCTTCAGCCAGATGCTGCATCCAGTTCATTAGTTTCATTTCACATAAAGTAACTTGGATGTTTTTTGGAAGGGTTTCTTGTTCTGAAAAAAACCTTCAGCAATGAAAAGTGTGTGAAGAATGGATAAAAGCATAACGCTGACCGGTGCTTTGAGATAGCTTTCAAACTGTGTTGATCCCATTCGTTCTGAAATGGTTGTGTGGGGCAGCTGAGGGTGTTGGCATTACTGTGACTGCGAGCACCGGTGTGTCCTCTTAGCTGGGCTCAGGCTGGCTCTGTAGAAACACTCAAGCTTCCTGGAAGTTTTCCTTGATGGAAAGTAGATGGAATTGCATTTGCTTCATTAATTACAGTGAGTCATTCCTCTAAGACATTGCCCCGTGCATTCCTGAAATTCCAGTCCTTGAACTGCTCTGCAGTCTGTGATTGCACTACTTGTGATCCTTTTCACTGAGCTCAGTTAATAGTTTCCTGAACTTCAGTTAATTGGAACTCCTTCCGAAGATCTGACCCGTTCAAAGGCTCTGAATTTCTAGAAGGATCCCCTTCCTGCCTCTGAATTTTCTTGTCCTTGGAGATGAGTTGTGAGACTAAATACCTGTGGAGTCCTGGCCCCAGCAGCAGTTCTTCTCTGCAGACTTTGTATTTCCTTCTGCTTTGTGCTCTGGCAAATCCCCAGCCTATTATTGCCTGTTTTATATGTTGGTTAAAAACAAAATGGAACAAAAACATTGCATCACTTTCTGTACTTCTAGAAATGTAGTAAAGCTACATCATATATATACATATGTTATGTATATACATATATATATACATGTAAAAAAATACATACTTTTTTTTTTTACAGGTTATTCTTGTGCAGGTGAACCCGGGTGAAACATTTACAATTACAACTGAAGATGGACACATTCAGTGTATTCAAGGTAAAGGAAACGCTGGAGTATTAAATCCAAACATTTTAACTCTCTTCAAGTATCATAAAATTACTGCCATTTGTTTCTGTTATGTCAGGTGTGGTTTTATGTGTCCCACAATGCAGTAAATCAGATTTTTGCAGTTTGTACTTAAAGCACAAATAAGACAGCACTGAGAAATCGCCAGGCTTCCCTGCATCTCTGCAGACCTTGCTGAGAACTTTTAAAAGATCATCTTCTAATGATCCTCAAATCTCTGTCCTCGCAGATTCATAATACATGAATTTGTGAGGTTTGGTCCCAGCTGTTCTAGATGACTGCAGTGAGTGCTGTGTGGCAGTAGCAGTGTGTTGGGAGTGAGGGAGGCATCACTGCCCTGTGTGCCTGCAGGCACTGTGTAGCTGGGGGGTAGGTGACTGAACTGCAACACTGCAAATATCTCCTATAAGTCAAGTTGAATTTATCACTACTTCCATTTTAGGAATATTTTTCACCATTTCAAATGGTATTTTTTAAAATGTCCTTTCTGCTTTCGTCAAATCCCAGAGAGGATTACAATCTTTCAGCTTGATGTGAAAAATAATATATCTTTATTTAAAATAAAAAGTTTGTAGACTATTTATCAGCATTACTACAGTACAAATATTGTTGGTACAGACTTAATTCTATCACAATATGAGAACTATAATTTTTTTTGCTCATTTCTGTACAGTTAAATACTGTTGGCTGTGTAAGCATGCTCGTTGGGATCTGTGCTTTTTGTAAAATAAAACAAGAGCACAGCCACGCTTACACCCTAAAATCATGGAAGCTTCCTGAAAGCTGTTAAATCCTACTTAATGTGCATCTTGATTGTGAAGATGAGTTATCTTTGAGACACATTGCATTGTTTTCCTTGATGAAAACTTAGTGCAGTTACTGTTTGTTTGTTTGTTTTTGATGCTCAGTATTGTTTAAGTTTCCCTCCTGACCAGCATTTTACTGGACAGCTGAAGCCTACTTGCCTAAATGTGGGCTCCCAGCTGCAGAGCTGGGTGCAGTTGCTGGCTTTTCAGGCACCACTGATCCACCAGGCTGGAAAGATGCTGTCTCAAAGCTTCATTTGTTATGAAGTGGCACCTTTTGCTCCCCAGGTCCAGCACATGTTCCCATGATGTCCCCAAATGGTTCTATGCCGCCGATTTTTGTGCCTCCCGGTTACGTATCTCAGGTAAGTGTTAATGTCTTCTTGTATTTAAGTGTGTTTGTGGGTGTGGCTTTTTAACAAGAAAGCTTTTGTTATTTTGTCTCTAACAGCTGTTAAAAGCATTTCTCATTGTTTCCACTGAACTTACAAATATTTACAAATATAAACAAATATTTAATTAGCTTTATTGCAAGTGCTCTCACCTTCTGTTCACGCAGTTTTCAGGATTATCTTTCTTTTTATTTGATAGTTACTATGCCATAAATACTACTTTCAATAAGACAGTAGGTGGCTCTGAACTGGCCCTTGAGTTCCATTAGCAGGATGCACATCCTGATTTTCCTTCAGTTCTGTTTTCAGGGTGAAGGTAAGTGCTTAGGGCGTGCAAACTATCGCTGTGGGCTGTGCTTCAAAGCAGTGGAGGGCTGATGGGTGTAGGCTGTGCTGAGCTGTGCTGGAACAGCCTGGTGGGAGCACAGCTGTCCGTGCTGTGGGTATGACACTCAAGTTTCTTACATTGAGGTTAAATGGACCATATACCAGTACCAATCTCTTTCATCTCTCAGATCTTTTTTTTCCCCAGACTTTAGAAGTTATTTCTTCTTAATGTTTTTTCATAATTCAGATTTTTCTATTCTAGTGTAACGAAGTTTTCAATCCCCCTTCTTCTAATAGCTCTGATCTTAGCACCCAGCAAAAGACTCTGCTGTTACAGCAGAAGCATGAGCAGGAGTGTTAATACTGGTGACATGTGCCTAGGGAAACAGCAGGGCTCTGGGCTTCTCTCCTGCCTTTACTTTTCCATTCTCGCAGATTTTCCACTCTGCTGCATTGTTAAGTCATCTCCATCAGACCTGTGTGTGGTATTTGAACTGCTATCAGACACACGTGACATTCAGTTTGATTTACTTATGAATTAATGCTTTTTTAAAGGAAAGTAATGAAAAGCTTTTTTTTTTCCCCTCCCCAGCAGCATAGGCCAGGTTTCTTGATTTCTAGTAATGTTCAGAATCTGGAGTAGGACTGAAAGCCTTGTAGCCACATCTGCTCGAGTTCCCCAGGCCGTTGCCTGTCTTCGTATGGCTGCCTCTGCAGTTGGTGCTGCTGCTATCAGAAATAGGTGCTTTCCTGCAGACCCTGAAGAAAGATCCCCCCCAGATATTGTATGCACTGATATGGCATTGGGTGTCCAGTGCAAACAGCACACAAAGCACTGGCCAGTGCTGAAATGCACAAACTGAAAAAGGCATTTGCTCTGCGTTTGCTGTCACATGAGATGGGTTTTGTGGTTTGGAGGTTTTTTGTTTTGTTTTTTTAATTTCCTTGGTCACTATGACAGAGATAGACAAGTTCAAAAACAAGTCAATTATTTGTAACATTCTCATCAGCAGATGAGACTTCAACTTTCTGTTCTACAAAATATCCGAAGGAACCCAGAAGTATTTGTGTTGGTTTCTTCCAAAGAGGAACGAAGAGATTCAGTAGTGGGTAATGGAGATGTAGCAGCTTCAGGCTGTAAAATGATATAAAAATCTTATTATAGGAATGTATCCCTTCTGCCAGGAAATAAGCCTCCTGTGTTGGCTTGATTACTGCATGCATAGAGTAGATCTAACCGCCAGAATTTGCCATGAGTTTTGGCTTACACATTGTAAGGCACGTGTTACAGTACTGTGCGCAGTGACAGAGCTGAAGCTAAATCAGACAGCCCCCCACGTTGCTCCAAGCAGGAACTGCATTCAGTGCAACAGAAACTTGGTCTTAACTGACCTCTTACAATTTTTTTCTTCTTGTTAAAGTCTGTTAAGAATTACTAGCAGTGCAGCTGGCTCGGAGGTCATGTCACAGCTGAGCTTTGTCATAGCAGTTTGTGACTGGACACGTCCCATTTCCCTTCTCAGGAGCCCTTTCTGGTTACTTTGCTCTATCTTTTGCTGAGGAGCTTTTCAGAATGTACTTCTGGCATAAGCAATACTTCAACATCCGTAATGCCTTCTCTGCCAACTAGGAAATGCTGGAGTGATTTCTTATAGCCAAACTAAACATGCTTTAAGAGAGGATCTTGAAGGGACTAACAGGGCAGGACATACGGTCTGCTCTTATGAAAGTGCTTTCTTTAAATGCCTGAAAATTTAAGTTTTGTGTGGTTTTAGTAACAGAGGGCTACATAGATGCGTTCAAACCTTCCCCGGGCAGTTTTTATTTTGAACGGTTTACTTTACAGATGGTATTAAAAAAAAGTTTGCATCTCCACTTGGTGTGCCAGCCTGCATCTGGAGTGCTGCCCCACTCGCAGCCAGCACTTTGTGCTGTGACCCACCTCTGTGTTAGCACTGCAACATTGCAAGGCCCTTCTGAGAGCAGGGGTGACCTGCAGCTTGGGGTGCAGCTCGCAGGAGAAGGGAGCGTGAAGCTGCAGACCAATCTTAAACCAGTCTGAGAAAAACACCTGGTTTTCCTGCTGAGATTTGATTAATTTTGAAGTGTCAATTTGCCTTTAAAATTGAACATTTTCATTAGCAACACTTTTGTTTGTTTGTTTGGTTTTTTAAATTTTTTACAATTGTTCATCTCTGATTAATTTTTTGTGCTGGGGAGAATAGAAGGCAGTTCATTTGCTGTCTGCCTTTAAAGGGATCGAATACAACCTAGCCTGCTTCCGAGTCAGACTCCTCGTTAGGAATTCTGTGCCCTGCACTGTTGTGTGCTGACCAAAGCAACCAGCTGCAATGGGCAGGTGATTTCCCTGATGATCAGAGGCCTTTGACCCCACCAGAAGTGGCTGCACTTCTGGAAGCTTCATCCCTCAGACAGCAAGGATTGTAACCACAGAGCCCGGATGTACTGGCCTCCAGGTGACCACAGCTGGGTTCTCAGTGAACAGCTGTCAGCACTGCCTGTAGGAAGGACCCCGTCAGCTTCAGCCTCAGCTTGTCTACTCCAGGTGGCTTCTGGGTGAAGCTGAACTGGATGCCACTGTTTTGTTTTTGCTGTTCAAAGTGTCTTTCTGTGCATCCTGCTCTGGCATCATTCCTTGACCTCTTCCAGAGCCAGAGTTCTGTCTGAAGTCCTTTCTCAGTTTAAGACTTAGAGGAGAGTTACGATATAAAATTCAAAGTTTTTCAGGTTTACTGTAGGCAAAGGAATACATTGAGATCTTAATATATTTAAGGCTGGCAGAGTTGGGCTCTGGAAGGAGCCTGTGTTGCCAGTTCAGGGCTTGCTCAGTGCGTCCATGCACACGTGGTGTCTGCTGGCTGTAGCACATGGGTGTCTTTTGATCCAGAGTTCAGCCGTGCAGACAGGTTCCCTGTCTGAATTCTCATAGCCCGTGGCAAACATGAAATCTTTCGACATTTGCGTTAGGTTGGATCACAGCACGGGACAGCAGAGCTGACTTGTAAGGTTTTTGCTTGCCAGAGGCTACAAACGTGTGTGCAGACGTGTCCCGCGCATGGCTGGCGTGCGGCAGCTTGTGCGTGTGGCAGGGCTGCCTGCCTGCCTCTGCCCTACAGCAGGCTGCAACTGCAGGCAGGCTGGGTGTTGCACCCTGATCGATTCACATTACGTGTTCAAACAACAGCACATGTAATTCACAGATGATAGATTGCCCAGCACTTCGATGTGTGAGGCTCAGCTTCTTAAAACTGACAACCTCAAACTCCAGTAACGCATGCTGGGTTTCCACTGGGACTCAGCTCTGTTTGTCTATCAGATTGTGGGTGCAGACTTAGGCATGGAGATTCTTTATTAAAGATGCAATATTTGCAAGGTTGTTTCTGTGCTGACTTTTCATTTTACATTGCTTTTCAGGTGGTGGAAGAAAATGGAGTTCGAAAAGTAGTGGTGTTGCCACACTCGGCTGAATTCCATCCTTCCATGCATCCTCCTCCTCCTCCTCCCCCCCATGTGCCCCATTACATGCATCACCACCATGCTTTGCTCCCCCACCCTCCTCACCCCGTGTACCCTCCGGTTCCTGGGACAGGAGAGCTGCCACCACAGTTCATCCACCAGCATCCACCACCGCACGTTTTCCAAGAACAAGGTGAGAGTGCAGGTGATGTTTAAATATGGGAGAAGTCCTCTCTTGGTGCACCTGGACTGAGACACCCAGGTGCTGTTGGTAGCTCCTTCTCGTGTTTCCGTGTGATTTTGGTGCTAGTCGTTAGCCTCCCTAAACCTGATGCCTGTTGATGGGGTGCCTTGCAACACACCTGTTGAGAAAGTATCTTGGAGCCTGGTCTGAAGGCACTCTGCATGTGCAGTGTCATTACATAAAGTTTAAACTTCTCCTCTTCTGTTTGTAAGAATTTAGTGCAAAAGCAATAGCTAAGAAATGTTATGATGCTGCATGTATTTTTAAATGGATCCTTACCTTTTTTTTTTTTTTAACCATTAATGCCCCAGTGATTGCTTCTATCTCCCGGTAGAATTGTGCTCTCCAGAGCTGCTGTGCTTTGTTGCAGCAGTATTCACTGGAGGATCGCTGCTGGCTTGAGGCAGACTATAAGCCTGGTTCTGTAAACAAGCATTTAACACAGGAAGGAATTAGACAATGGAAGATCATTCTTTTTCTATCAAGCTTAAATCATTCATTAAGCTATTTCAGCTAATGTCTAGGGTAAAGTAGTAGCACCTAAGCTTTATTTTAAAATGTTAATTTTGGTCCTAAACTTGTTTACACTTTCTTGAAAATATGCATGTCTGTATAATAAAAAACAAATGTAAACTCAATTCGTGATCAAAAATAATGTTTAAGAATAAATTCAGTTATTTGGGCCTGGGTTAAATAGGACAAAGAGAAATTTGCCTGCAGATATTTTTGTATGTTCTACTATAGCTTTTGATTAACACTGACAACATTTCAAAATAAAAATGAAGCCTCCAGCTGCCATTCTTGTCCTGCAAGCTGATCTTTCTGGATCTTTGCAGTCCAGAAACTCTTCATCAGTGAGGTTCCTTTGGCCGAGTGAAGCTCTGCCAGTCAGCACCATGAGGCTGCGTGCTGCTTGTCTGCTGCCCAGAGACAGCTGAGCAGCAGCCCTGAAACTCTTCAGGAGTTCACGTGCGTAGACTCAGTGCATCTGTGCACTATGCAGTTCTGTGCACCTGCAGGCTGGCAAAGCAAGCGAAGCTGCACGTTTTTTCAAGTTCTGGATTTACTGTAGTTATTCTTGTAGCCTGTAGAGCTGTTCTTTGTTGTCAGATAAATTCTACAAAACAATGAAATGAATTTCCTTTGCTTTCTAGAACCTCGTTCTCATGGAAGGACAAACTTTATTCAGCGAGATGAAAGGAGTCTCAAAATGCAAGAACATCTGAAGAAAAGACTAAAAGACAGACAAGCTAGTGGTCATACTAACAATAAACTTAACAGTCCTCCCTCTTCACCCCATAAAGTGAATAATTCTACCAGTGCAGCAATTCAGAATGGAAATGGAAAGGGACAGCAAGGGACAGGAGGACCACTAAAGCAGAAGCAGATAGGAAAAACAAAGGGCAGTCCAGATGCAGAGATGGGAGGTAGGTTGCATTGAAAAGGTTAAAAATAAATAAATCTAGCTTCTTTTGTAATTAGAGGATGCTGTAAGTTCATTGGAAAACGGTTTCTGCAGAAATGGAATTTGTCAATTTTTTTTGTTTGGGATTAGAGAAAACCTGATGTACTTTTTTGTTATGTTTGGATTTTTTTTTTTTTATCCTGTAGAAATAGTAGTAATATCAACTTTAATCATTTCAGATATATCAGATAAGGTCTTTAGGAAGATTTAATTCTAAACCTCTTGTGGCTCTGCCTTTTCTGATCGGGGACTCTGATCAATATTCCAAGTGAGGATGAACTGTTGTTTCTTACATAGACAGCTTCTGGTGTCATTCTTTCTTAACTTTGTGGATAATTAGGAGTTATTTAAAACTTGCAGAAATAGGAAGGTTTGAGCAACCGTCTGTACAGGTTGCTATTTGGTCAGTTATCATTTCAGTTCAGTACATTATTTTATTGAAATGAACATTGCAGCTTTTTAATAACTCTGGCTGTTTACTTGCATGTACTAAAATACCTCGTGTGAATGTCTCTTGAATTGGTTTGAAACACCGTCCTCGATGTGCAAATGGTTTCTTATCAAGATTCTGCAAATAATTTGTGCACCTCTTCAGTGGTGTCTGTGTGTGTCTTAAAGTACCTGGTCTTTTTAGGCTGCAAGGTACAGTCCTCATCCATGTCACCGTTGTCTTTATGTACTTAGGTATTTATGTATCTCTTTGGTTAGAGAAATGGAATGTCTGACTTTGTATCTGGAGAAGTAAATAGAGGTGGAAGTTTTTACCCACCTTGTTTCAGGGACTAAGGACATACTTACTTGATGAAATATTTGTCTTAATACAAACTTACTTTGAAAAAATAATGAAAAAAGGGCTTTTTTTGAGGGCAGAAAAATATCCTGAGTTGTTCAACGTGGACAATTTTGAAGTTAGGATTCAGTTGACAGGTATAAACCTTTTGATATCCATAGGTCTTTCTAGTAGCAATTTTGATCAGGCTTCTTCCAAGCTGTACCCAGAGCAAGTGATGTACAGTGGAGCTTCAGGGAGCAGCGCTTACAATAGCGAGATAAGATCTAACTGTCATTTTTTAACACCTTTCATTTTTGGAGGAATGTTTTTGTGTCATCAAAGAAAACCCACTTATGCCCAGATTAGGAAAATACACCCTTTGTGCAGGATGTACTAAAAGGGTTTTTGTAACGCTGTTAGCTTTGGATAGTTCATGTTTCTAACCGTCCTGCAGCCAAAACAAACAGGGGAAGCTAACTGTGCACAATAAGTGCTATTGTTGAGCTCCGAACGAGGCAAACTCCATCTTGTGGTGGCATTTTTCTGACAGGCTGGTTTGTCCTCTTGGGGTTTTCTGTAATCTGTTTTGTATTTGAAATTTCAGAATCTGACACGGAATGCAAGAAGTATGATACTCACTTGAGCATTGGCAAGCCAGTAGTAAGTATTATCCTTAAAATACCATTCTTTGCTGTGCATGCACTTTGTATTGAATAACGTGCATCTCTCTCGTTGATCTCTTTTTCTTTTCTTTAATGGTTTATTTTTTTAGTAGAGAAAATGTATTTTAGTTGCCAGAGTTTATGTCTGGGAAAGGGCAACCATGATATAGAAACCTGCTTTTACTCAGCTTTCTGAAACAGTCTGAGTGACTCAGCTTCCCAGTCTGTAAGCCAAGGCTGCATCCACTGCTGAAGTTACCTTGTGTATATATAAGGACTTCAGTACCTGGAAAGCAAAGAGCCTGCTAAACTAATAGTCAGTTCACTCTCTGAACTGTCCTTCCCTTAGTGTAGAGGATTTAAGGTACTGGGATCAGAATTTACAAGAACAGCTCGTCTTTTTATGTTAAGAAGTTGGAGCAAATGTTTGAGTATTTGCAGACTCCTCAAGATACTGGAATCTGGTGACGTTAATTTAAATGTCTAAAGGCAAAAACTGCACTGAGTTTTGATCTCAGGTGTGTTTAATGAATCTCTTCCTTGCATTAGCTGCACATTAAGCATGAGTTTTATTTTTTCTGCTCTAACCTTTCAGCCATTCTTTTCTCCAGTAGTAGTTTTTCACTGATGCCTCTGACATCTGTGCTTAATGTCATCAGAAGGCTGTATTGATTTTTTTTAGAAATTTTGCTTAGACCAAAAATGTTAGTGTTGAGCACTTAAAAGGAGAGCCTCTTGCTGTCAGCCAGGTTGTTGGCTCAATGTTAAGATCAAGTGGTGGAGTCGCAGTAGATTTAGAAAGTTAGCTCATCTGGCTGTGCCTAAACATAGGTCTGGTGCCAGTGCTGAAGATTCCAGATCTGAAAATTTGCTCCAAATGAGTGATGCTAACAGTGCAGGTGAAATGCTCCTCTTCACATGCTGAGACAGTGTAATGTGCCTATAAGTAAGGGAAATCTGTAAGTAAGGGAGTGATTTCAGAAATGAGGGAGAAAAAAAAATATCAAGTAATGACTCAGTATTTCCACTGCAAAGGTAAAGAATTCCTCCCGTGAGGAACTTCATGGGCAAACTAGCAACACCATGTTATTTGACTAATATACCTTTTATTACAGAAAGCAAACTTACTTGCATTATTTATGCTTTTAATAGGTTTCTGATATACAAGCAAGATCAGCCGTTCTGTCCTGGAATCTCCCAGTTAGTTCACAGAATGGAGAGAGCCATAGTCATAGTCCAGCAGCATTTACATTTGAAGTAGCAATATCCAACAGTGGTAAAAATGGAAAATTTAAATCTGTCTATGTGTAAGTTTAGTTTCTTCCTTTAAGCACAATACCGATGTTTAAACATTGACCGATCAGCGATCTCTTTGTCAGGAGCTGTTTGTTGACTTGCAGACCTACCTACTTCACGTGAAATAAATTTTAAGTAATTTCAGTATGAGTTACATGGACAATGGAAAACTTGAAAGTTAAATGTGCGCTACATGGTTTTGCTTTTCAATAAGCTTTTATCCCTTAATGTATAAGGAAGAGCTGTAACTTTTTGTCTTTTCCCTTTTCGTAGTGGGGAGGAATTAACAATTACGCTTCCTGATCTCAGACCAGCAACCGATTACCATGCCAGGTACGTTGCTGAAATGGAGCACTGAAGGCTGTTTACTTGCTAGTTACAAAATCACTGTGACTTCATGCAAAGGGTGTGGTCACAGACAATTGGAGGAATATTGGACATCAAATATCACAGCTGTGGACATTGCTGTTGCTAATTTCTGTCTTCTGACTCCATAAAAATGTCACCTCACTTTCTCCAGCTTTCTTCCCTACTATATTCTCTCTTGTTTCTCCAAAATACAAACATCAAGCTATCTTCTGGCATTTTTTAATTTTTTGCATAGTAGTATTTCTTATGTGAACATCAGTTATTGGAACCTGGAGTGAGATCATAACATGAGGTTCTCCTTTTCACTCCTGACTGAGGAGACATGATGCTGTTGTCTTTTGGAATCAATGATTTGGAGTAACAAGAGCAGCCTGGTCTTGCTGTTACCACAACTTGTGATGTCAAGCATTTCTCAAGCTGACAGGTCTTTCCTTAAGTTTTCATGTGCTAATGCAGTAATATCATTAATTGTCCTTTGTTTAGAGTTTCAGCAACCAGCAGTTCCATAAAAGAATCCGTTTCTGAATTAGTGAGTTTCACTACGGAAAGTTGTGAGCCAGATTGTCCAGCTGCACCGAAACTGATCAACAGAACCAAAAACAGCCTGAGTTTGCAGTGGAAGGTAAGCAGAAAGCAGGCTAATGTATTCATATATGGTATGTTTACATTAGCTTTGTCAATAATTTAGTGTTTATTTTAGGTGTTGGCTTTTGAGTTGCTCAGTTTAGACTGATGGCTGAAATCATGATTGCTGCTTGTGTTTCCTTTGCTGCTTGCTCAGTTTCTTGCTTAAGGCTTTAGTGTGATAGAGTTGGTAGCAGCTCTCTCTACGTATGAACTGTTCAGTAAGAAGGTGCTCTCCTGAAATGGCAACGTAAGAAAGGATATAGAGCATTTGTATTTTTGTGTGGCATTTCTGGATGATAACATTATAATTTTGGAGCTCTGGTCGTTACTCAGACCAGCTCACGGTGACTGTTTTGTCTGGTTTGTACATTACCTCTTGAATCTAACTTCTGAGCACATACAGTATAATCAGTGAAGATTCAGTAACTGTGTTTATTGTCATTCTGTGTTTTTCTTACAACTATGCTTATACCTGGAGAAAATGGTTTATGGATGACTGAGCAGCTGGATTATCTGTATAATCTGCACGCAGGAAGTTCCCAGTCTGCCTGTCATAGGGAGCACAGCGCTGCTTGCCTGGGTGGTTATGGTGCTCAGTGAGTGAACACAGAGTGAAGACTTAAGGAAAAAATGTCAAGAATAGAATTTTCATTGTTCAGAAAATGAAACTATTCATGAATTCATATTCTAAACTCAACTCAAAATGGTTAGTGTGGCAGTTTAGAAGAGCCATCAGGAGTGGGGAATGGAACTAGCTGCTAGCTGTTACCCTCCCTAGCTCACTTTACAGAACACGTGTGCCTGTGCCCACAAAGTTCCAGGTTATCACAAGTGTGTTTGTGGAAAAAGAGGGCTGTTCTGTGTGCTCACTGCAGATTCCTTTCAGCTCCACAACAAACGTTCTATTTTAAAAGCCTGTTGAAATATCTGTATTCAATAATTGAAATGTTTTAGTGTGCAAAACATATGTATGTTCAACCATTTGATTTTAACTTTTTTCATTGTTTCTTTATTTTCAGTCCTCAAATGACAATGGTTCCAAAATAACTAATTTCCTTTTAGAATGGGATGAGGTAAGCCCTTTTCTAGTGAAAAAACAAAACAAAACATAATGACATCTGTAGACCAATTATACTTAAAAAATACTTTCTGCTTAGGTACAGCCCCTATTTTTGGTGCAGCTGTCCAGACAGTTTTAAAGGGACTGGCCAATTAAAAAGCTTGAATCCAGTGAGTGGCATTGCAGCATTCTGGTGGGCCATCCTTGCAGATCCCAAGAGGACCGTGCAAAGCTTCCTTCTTTGTTTTTGTCAGTCAGAGTGTCATTAATTCCTGTGCTTTGTTTAAATGACTTCTGTCTTCAGTTGCTGTCACAAATACTGCTCAGATTTTGAACTTCTCCCAGAAATATATTCCAAAATGATGAAAACTTCAAAATTGTGGTTTATTTTCGGTTGCAGTTACTTATGACCATTTTGTCATAAACTCCAGCAGCAAAAAACCATCACATCTCAATCAAATGAGGTTTTATTCTCAGGAATGCTCAGGATTGCCACCAGCCATACTCAGCATGGCCCTGGTGACATTTGCTTTTTACATTCTTTAGACTGAACTATTTTTTTCAACATAATTATTATTAAATTAGTGAAATGACATTTAGAAAAAGTTAAGACGAAGAAATTGACCTTAGCAGGGAGCATACAATGCTGGTACAAAAGGTTGCTCAGGTTGTTCTCACTTTTTTAAAGGGGAAGAATGGACCCTTCAAAGAATGCTACTACGGGCACCTGAAGCAGTACAAGCTTACCAAGCTCTCTCCTTCGACAAAATACTCGCTTAGACTAGCTGCTAAAAACGATATTGGAATGAGGTAACGGGCACAGTTTATAACATCAGTCATTTTCTCATCAGCTACCTATGCCATCGTTCACTTTCTAAAAAATATTTTTTCCAGTGGGTTTAGCGAGACGGTGACGTACTACACGGCAGGGATGGTCCCGCCGCCCCCGCTGCCCCCGCTGCTGGTTGAGGCCGGGGTGACCTGGCTGTCCCTGAAGTGGAGCCCACCTCCGGGGGTGTCCTCAGATGACTCCCTCACTTACACTTTAGACGTGGAAGAAGAAGGTTCTGTAAGTGCTGCTTTCTTTTACACGTGTAAAAGCTTAATCTGCAGGAGCCATACATAAGAACTTCAACCAATATTGTATTTCCAAAAAAAGTGCTGCAAAATACAGCAGCAATTAGCAAGTACTGCATGCGTTTTTGAAACAAATATGAAGTTCCAGCTAGGAAAAAAAAAATCCGTCTAGTCAGTTTTTCATTTTATCATGGAAAATTAGTGACTGTGTTTGTTCTTTTTTTCTCCTCTGTAGGGTTATGGTTTCCAACCACAGTACAATGGAGATGAACTCTCGTGCACTTTAAGAAACCTTAGAAGGAGTACACCTTATAAGTTTAGGGTTTGTACTATATTTTGTTTCTGATTTAATTATGCCTGTATGTTTCTGGGCTTTTAGCACCACGTAACTAAGACACTTTCTGTGGAGGCTGGGGAGATTTACCTGCAGTTGTTGGTTTTGCATGAGCAAATGTTGTGAATCAGCGGTGCGTTGCCTTTCATTAAATCCATCTCTTGTGTGTTCTGTTCATTCCTGAAACAGCTCTTTGCTTACAACAGTGAAGGAAAAAGCAGTCCTAGTGAGGTAGTAGAGCACAGCACCACTCCTGACAAACCTGGGCCGCCAAGTAAACCGACTGTAAAGGGGAAGATCCATTCACACAGTGTGAAAGTTACATGGGGTAGGTTGTTCCCTCCTGGCAGTGCTGCATGTCAGTGCTGCTCATGCACTTGTGTGTGTACAGTCACTTGGGAATGCAGATTGAAAAACAGAGGCCAACCCAAAGGCTAAATACTTCTCTGTAGAGGATGATATTGCGGGAAAAATGCGTAGTATTTAAAAAAAATGCAGCTTGTTCTGTTTTGGAGCTGTAGTGTTTTACTTTATTCATGTTAGAAAAGCAGTCAGTTCTGTTGACTGTTGTAATAGCCCCAAATTTATGGTGATGGTTAAGTAATTTTCATGTGCTTTTAAAAGATTAGCCCTGAAACTGGCAGTGTTCTCCTAGTTACTCTTCCTCCTCACATAAATCATGATTAATAATAGAAAAAACTACTGTTCTGGAAAACATTTTGTGTATGTATATGTTCACAGTGTGCTTTTTGAAATGATTTTTGTACTTAAATGAATTCTACAACAGAGTAAAATGTTATCTGAGAACAATTGATAACAAAATAATGCATTGTCTTTAAATCTTTAGTTTGTTTTAAGTTGATGTTTTCTTTCAGAACCACCCAAAGACAATGGAGGATCAGACATTTCTAAATACTTTTTGGAAATCTCAGAAGCATTAATTGGTAAGCAGTTGTCACTAAGTGCTAATTCAGCTTCTGATAGAGCTTGTGATTCACTACTGCTGCTCGAGCAAAAACTGTTCTTTTCTCATGTGTTTTTGTTGTATGTATATTTTGTGTAACTGATTCTTCAAACTGAGTGCTGTGGTTGGATTATCTTCATAATTAAGAACTGTACGAGAACTGTCAAGGTTGATTTGTGCTTTGCAGCATGTGATATTTTGTTTTTACCTCAGGGAGTAAATGGGACACCATATACAGTGGTTCCCAGAGAGAGCATGTGTGTGATCATCTCAAGCCTGGTACTTCCTACAGAATGAGAGTTTATTGTGTCAGTAAAGGTGGGGAAAGCCAGGTGAGAAAAATGAGAGTGAATTTGCTACGGAAAGCCATTCCAGTCTGTTCCAATGAAATGTTTTGCTCCCACTCTGAAATGATGTGTGTTACTGCTAGGCTTCTGATATTCTGGCTGTTACGACATCAGCTGTTCCTCCTGGCCCGTGTCACGCTCCATGCCTGGCAGGCAAAGCTAAGCCCAAGGAAATCACTCTGCAGTGGGGTAAGCTCCAGTGTTTCTGAGCAAAATATTTTTCTGATTTTTAAATGTTAGAACAAAAGGGAAAAAAATCTGTTGAACACTTTAAAATACTTATTTAAACAGATATGAGTATTTTAATATGAAAATGGTACAAATAATATAGCCCATGTTATTACCTTTGTTTAAAAAAAAATAAATGAATCAAAGCTTTTGGTGATACGTGTATGTGCAATGACATGGAGAGAGTTAAAGAAGTGTCCTCCGGGGAGGAAAGCTTGCTGGCTGCCTTGTTACTGATGCATGTTGTCAGCAAGTTAAGAATCAACCCTCCTTTTATTTTTTATTTTTATCTCAGTAAGGGAGATAAGCAGGCAGCAATGAAGATACACTACTTTTTGTGAAAGAAATATGTGAAAAATTTATGAAAGAGTCTGGTAAAGGCTATCTTAAACTAATACACCAGTTCCTGTTGGGGGAAAAAAGCTTTATGAAGTTGTTCTGCTCAGATATGATAAACACCTGCACCCCAATTTTGAGAATTCATCTGCCTTGACTTGTAGCTTGGGAAGGCTGATTGGAGGCGAGTTAAAAGAAAGAATTGCTTTGTGAAATGAATAGAAAACTTCTCTTTTTGTTCTGTAGGCCCACCAGCTGTCGATGGAGGCTCCGAAATAACCGAATATGTTATGGAGATGGCAAACTCTGAGCAGGATGAGCGCAGACAGGTGTATCAGGGTCCAGCCCCTGAGTGTGCAGTAACCAACCTGCTCCCCGGGAGAACGTACTGCTTCTGGCTGCGGGCTGCGAATAAAGTTGGGGTAACTGCTCTGCTCGTGGGGTCAGAGAGGTTTACACTAGGGTGGGGGTGGTGCTGTCAAGTTAAGAGCCTGGTGATATTTTGTAGCCCGTGTTCTGTCATATTTTTGTTGAAAGAGCAGAATTTCTCATGCATAAAAATAAGTGGAAGGAAGATTCTTTAAAACTGAAGGAAGGACTTCGTGTCACTGGCTGAGGGGATGTTTGGTGCATTCCAGCTGCTATTGAGTGGATTGTTGTTGCTGCCTCTGGTAACTAGCCCAAAGTTAGTGCTAGATATTCTAGTCTAAACCCTACATTTCTGGCAGTGAATAACCACTTAATGTTTGTGCCTTAAGAAATTGCCCTATGTTTTCCAATTAGTGTGGACTTTACAGGTTGGTGGTGTGGGAAGAGCATTGTGTAGAGAGGGTGTGTTCAAACAATACCAGGTTTGAGCAAGGTTGGGATCAGTGCTGGTTGCATAAAAGTCTTTCTGAAACACTACCCCACTGCTCCTGGGAGCAAGGTCCTGGCTGCAGGGAGAGGAGGAGTAACAGGACTGCAGGAGTGTGAGCTGGGGGGGGGGTGCAGATATCCTGTAGGCACAGAGCCAGTTTGTGGAGTAAACTACCTGAAAGGAATGGTGCTCTGAAACTAAGCACTGAAATCTTCTATTTGCTTCCCTGCCAAGTTAAAAAATAGTTTGTTTTCTTCACCTGTCAGTTTTTGCTTTACTCTGTGGATTTATTCATGAAATTTATTTATTTATTTTTTTGTTTTTGTTTTTGTTTTTGCAGTTTGGTCCTCACTCAGACAAAGCAGAGATCTCTACTGCTCCAGGGCCTCCTGATCAATGTTGCAAACCTACGATAACTTGTAAAAATGCAACTTGTGTTGTCGTTTCCTGGGAGGTAGGTTTTAGTGATTTCAGCAAAACGCAATACTTGGCTTTCAGAATCACAGTAACACGTGTGTGACACAAATGGAAGGAATGACAAGTGTATGGTGGAATATTTTAAACATCTCTATATAGAGACATACGTTATTTTTGTTGATTTTGTCTGCTATGAGTTTCCATCTCAAACTGAACAAATAGAGTGCCATGTAAGTTCTCCTCCTGATGTAACCAGTGTTGTACTGCTAAGATATTTAATTCATCCAGGTGCTAATAGACTGTGAGTCATTCAGCATTCGGGTCTGAACAGCACTGTTGCTATAGCCACATGTCTGGATGGAAACCTTTTAACATGCTGACCGTAAAGTCATGCCCTTGGCTATTGTTGAAGGCCTGACTTCATATTTCCAGTCTGGTTGTAAGAAGTCTTTGTGCAGTGTGCTACAGTAATAGCTTCAAGTGCATGGGTACGCTGTACAGGTGCTGTTTTAGCAGTAGTGAAGTGTCTCAGAATGGTATCTGACAAGTAGGATTGTTCTCACTAACTCAGTTTTTCAACCCCAGTGCTTGTTTCAATTTGTTCAGAGTGGTGAGAGATGCTGTAGCTCTTGTATGATGAACATGTAATTTATCACTTTAAACCTGCAGAGTCCTGCGTGCAATGGTGCAGAAATCAGTGAATACAGACTGGACTGGGGACAGGTGGAAGGATCAATGCATGTCGTTTACACAGGCCCTTGCCAGAGCTATGAAGTAAAGGGTCTCACACCTGCAACCACGTATTATTGTCGAGTACAGGTATGGAAAGCTTTGTTTGTGTGTTACTAGACAAATAAGCAAGTACATACAGTTTGAAGAAAAACTTCAGCTAGCAATGGATAAAATTATGTGCTGTCACTTAGTAAGGCTTCCCTTCTCCACCAGTCCCTCCTAAATACACGTATCTAAAAATGAGGTTTAGGTGATTTTAGGTTGCGTTAAGTACCAGACATTTTGCCTTTTTTGGGGGGAAATGCCCCTGCTCTTCCAAGTTGCTTTTACTGACATACAAAAGGAAGCATGGTAGATGTGACTGATGAGAAAAACGTGGGCTCAGTAAACCATAGCTGCTCTCCCTTTCAGGCTGTGAATATCGCTGGAGCTGGGTTGTTTGGTGAGACAGGAGTGGTGACAACCCCCGCGTCAGTGCCTGCAGCAGTGTCCGTGCTGCACTTACTGGAGGAAGACCAAATGGAAATTTCTCTTCCTTTATCAACGTGCCTTGCAATTCAATGGGAAGAGCCATGTTGTCATGGGTCAGAGATCACTGGATATAATATAGAATATGGGGAAAAGCAGCTTGTAACTGTTGGAAGAAATACAAGCCATGTTCTTGAGAATCTGCTGCCTGATACTCTGTATAGGTAATAATTAATTGCTTTATTTTGAAACCACATTTCTAGGATTTTCAGTCAGCAGCTTTGAGGGCAGTGTTTGTAAACTGTACAGTAATTTTATTTAGCTTACAGAGTATTGGCTTGATTGACTCTGCAACCCTGGAAAAAGTCAAATTGTTGTATCCAGATTTAAACCATGATGTTTAAGCAGCAAGAGTGAAGATTGCTGTATTAAGATTGTCATTCCATCTCAAAACCACAGCTCTATTCTAGGTTTTTTATTCTGAATTGTTTGTTCAGAAGCTGTGCATGTAATGGTAGGATTGGTATTTCACCAAAAGAGGGTGCATGTGTGGGTAAAGGCAGAGTAATTGTTCTTGTGTTGTGTGCTGAGGCTGGAGTAGAGCTGAGTTCAGGTTGTGGAGCTTTGGTGTCAGTAGGAGGCAAACAGCTCAGGTTAATGTGGTCTTGGAGAACCCAGGCACTTGCTCATGGTGCAGAATAAACCTGAACAATACTGAGAAATACTGAAGTTTCATTATGTTGCAAACAATGTAATGATTTTGACTTGTTTTGAAATAGATTATTTCTGTAGTTAATTTCTAACTGCATTTTAATTACTTTATTGTTTGTAGTTGTGGTCTTTACAAATTTTAACTCTTGCCTTATGACCTGGTATTTTTTCAGACCCTCAGTAAATTAACCATTTAACTTTTCTTCTCACATTTCTAGAATTAGAATACAGGCCATAAACAGCTTTGGAGTTGGTCCTTTCAGTCATTCCATTAAAGCCAAAACGAAACCACTACCTCCTGACCCTCCTCATCTCGAATGTGTGGTCTTCAGCTACCAGAGCCTTAAACTGAAATGGGGTGAAGGTCCCAGCAGAGCTTTAATTACCAACCCTACACAATTCAACTTGCAGATGGAGGACAGGTTTGGCAGGTAAGATAATCAGAACATGAAGGATATCCTTGTTGCATTAAAACTGTGTTTCATGTTCTTTATTCGTGTTCTTTAAGGCCATTGAAGTATTCTCACCTCTGCACCAGTAAGTTACCTGGGCATCCCAAAGTTTGCTGCTTAGTTTGCATGTTGGCATCCCATCTTTCAACTAGAAGTGCTGCTAATAGTATTTCTTTATAAATAGTAAATACTATTTACTGATAAAATAGTAATACATTACCATTGTACCATCTTCCTGTATTGTCAGTTTTGATATTGAAAATTCTGCAGTGAAGTCCAGTTTGCATACAGGAAACATGGGGTTCACAGCTGTTCTTTGCTTGAAATCACAAACATCCCTACTATACCATAGCTAGCATATACAGAGGTCGTTCCCTTGCCTCAAATCAAGAGTTTGGCTGTGTGTTTTCAGAGGTATGTTGTGTCTGGCTGTAGCTTAGTGCCCAGGCAGGCGTAATGAATGTTTCACAAATGTAAGTTAAGTCATGAAGCTGCATGAAAGGTGTGTGCTGCTGGTGGAATGCACACAAGGAGCTGTTCATGACAACAGCAGTGCTCGAGCTGGCTGGTGTTCACAGTGCAGGTATGTGTGAAGCTGGGGCACAGGGAATGTCGATATTTTTGTACTAAGGTGAGATACAGAAATGTTCATCACGCTCATGGTATTGACATACAAATTTGTGGTTACTGAAAAATTCTAATTTGTATATATTCTGTTCTTCCTCCCAGGTTTGTTACTGTTTATAGTGGTCCTTGTCACACGTACAAGGTGCAGCGACTCAGTGAATCCACTACGTACTATTTTAAAATCCAGGCATATAACGATGCTGGAGAGGGAGAGTTTTCTGAAGTTTACGCTTTCACTACAACTAAGTCTCCACCTGCATCTCTTAAAGGTGAGCTTACACTGCACTAGAAACCTCTGCAAGCCATTCATGTAGTAGGATGAATGCTGAAAGCAGACTTTTCCCAGTCAGGCCTCTCCATGGCTGTTGTGGGACCGAGGACAGAAACTCGCTGTCATTGCATTTTCCTGGTAGAATTGCTTTACTGGTTTAAGACCAGTCCTACACTGTAGCTGTTCCACCCCTGATAGCAAGGATTTTCTCTACTCATTTTCAACTGGAAAATAATTTTCCAGGGTTATCTGTCATTTGATGTGTTACAGCAGCACGTAGAGAAATGAGAACACAAGGACATCCCTTCACTTCCTAACCTAAACATTAGTGATCACCATTAGAGAAGGTCGTTCTGAAGATCAGAATGCTGATTGCCTGCAGGGAGGTTAGGTGACTGAACCATGTTTATCCCATGTAATTTCAGCCCTGGAGATAGGGGGACATAAGTGCTATGCCGTCTGGTCATTTTGAAGTGCTTACTTGTCTGTATAAGCATCAGGCTTCAGAAACTTGTCAGCTTAAAAATGAAGATAAATGTAATCTAAAAATACTACCAGAGTTTTTCTATCTGTGGCATGAAATATAACAAAGAAGAAGAAAGTAGAATGAAACTGTCTTAATTGAATGAGTGTTGTTACCTCTAAGAGTGACAGTTAGCTCTACATTGTTAACAAATATATTGCAAAAAACCTTCTTAAGCTTCTAGATTCACGCTGTCCAGTTATTTCCATTAGATCCAAAATATTTTAAATGGAAAATGCACAAAAGGTTATTTTAAGACAGAGTGAGAAAACTTAATTAACTGTGAAAATGAGTCACTGTAATTGGCAACCTGGCTGTTTCCTTCTGATTGAAAAAAGCAAGAGCACTTGTACAGACCATTTTCTAAAGTGCCAACGAACTGCTTTGATTCTAGCACCCAAAGCAAATCAGCTGGAAGAAAACACTTACGAAATCACATGGGAACCTTTACAGCCAATGAAAGGAGATTCCATTGTTTACATCCTTCAGCTTGCTGCTGGGAGAGAGTTTGATCAGGTACCTTCTATTTCACAAAAGGAACTTGAAGCTTTTTACTCAGAAAAGTTATTGCACATATTTTCCTTATGAGTTGTTTGTTTTTCATGTTGCTTTTTTTTTTTCTTTTTAACCAAATCTGATAACATCTGAAGTTGTGATTCCAAAGCACATTGCAGTTATTGTCTGCTTTGCTCAGCTCACTTGAGATCTGTTCCAGGTAGCATTTTTGAATGCCTTCGTGCCAGCTGTGCCTTTTTAATCGCACCGCAGGAGGAGCGTCACTGCAGGTTGTGTGTTCAGGCAGAGGAGGGTGGGCAGGCTCTTTGCAGTGTTGTTCTGAAGATTAACTTAGGTTACACAGCTGTATGTTTTTTTTCAGTTTGTCCTTTTTGTCAGCAGGCAGACTGCTGCTGCTTCTGCTCTTCCTTTCAAGTAGGAGCACTTAACTGGAAATAATCTATGAAGCAAAGATCGCGATCTTTCAGTTCCGTGTTGATGCTTTGCTTGCACTGTAAACGCAGGTGGCTGCAGAGGCAGTTCTGAGATGAGTCCTGTTTAGAGAGGTTCTCTTTCTTCTTGTGCTGACCAGGTATACAAGGGACCAGAGACTTCCTTCCGTCTCACAAGCCTGCAGACAAACTGTGAATATCGGATCAGAGTCTGCGCTGGCCGTCAGTCCCAGGACGCCACTGGATCACAAGAACTGTATGGACCGTACAGTCCCAGCACAGTGTTCTCATCTCAGAGGCAGGAGCTGGTTCCGCGGTGCGCCGACGTGACGGCAGAGCTGGCAGGCAGCAAGCAGACGTTGCACGACGAGCGCTTCATTGCGATCGTTCTCCTCTGCGGGTTCGCCGTGGTTGCCATCTTGTTTGCTGTCGTTATTCAGTACTTTGTGATCAAGTAGACGAGAGCCTGTTCAGTACTCAGCTTTTTGTACAGAAGCTATCTCGGGTATTTATGGTTAGTTCTAATGAAAATCCTAGCTGGAGATGTACAGAGACGTGCATTTCCGCCTTTGCTGCTGGCTAACAGTGAGGCTGGGTTGGCAGATCCTTTCCAAATACTGAACACAGATTTCTTGTAGAAAGGGTAATCCTG
This sequence comes from Penelope pileata, assembly GCA_013396635.1. Classification (NCBI taxonomy): domain Eukaryota; kingdom Metazoa; phylum Chordata; class Aves; order Galliformes; family Cracidae; genus Penelope; species Penelope pileata. Next base: position 52,517 of record WBMW01002882.1, on the reverse strand, counting down.
GGTCCTCTGTAATCAGGGTTAGCTGTTAATAAAACAGCAAAAACTGCCTTACCATGCACACTGGTGCGTGTGCACACTCTTCCTCTCTCCGAATTCCCACGGGGGCCGTTGGCCAGTTAGAGAGAGATGGCATTAGTAGAACAAGTCCTTTCCAGTACAGCTAGAGCAGTGCTAGGCGATGGGCAATGTTAATCAGGTATCGTCGTAGTTCGGTATACGTGAGATACAGCAGCACAAATGCTTAAGCTTCGAGCAGTACTGTATTGCAGAACATTACTAGAGCATACCACATTTAATATACTGTAGAAGGAAAGCAGAATATTGACTTAGTGATATTACTACTTTACAGTTATTTTAATATTTTGGATCCAGTAATAATCATTTCAAGCGTTGAAGTAGAGGGTGCCAGCATTTTTAGAATTTTAATCCAAGTGCTAGACGAAACGTTAGCAGGACGTAATGTACATACAGCAACTGCACTCGTGTGGGACGTTGCAGAAAAGGCCCCTTTGTATTGTACATTTCTGAATGGAATGCTTTCTGCTGATGGTGAGCAGTTGTTGGCCCAATCCACATTTCACTCTCAGTGCCTGAGAGAAAAGTAATTTCCTGTGCTTCTGATTAAATCTTTGCAGTGTTTTCAGAAGAGCGCAGGTGTTGTCTTTAAGGAGAAAGAGTGCATTTATGATAAATGTTACACTATTTGGCTCAAACTGAGCAAATGTTTTTGTACTATTATTAACCTGAAAATAAAACTTCAAACTGCTTTTGGATGCCCTTCTTACGTAATCGGAATTATCAAATTGTACATGAAAGATCTCTTTTTAGATAACATTTATACAATGTTTTAAACGACTTGCTATCCCCGTGGTGGCAGCTTCACATTCCGTTGTTTTCTAGATGGGAATGTTCAGCCTGCTATGAACTTTTCTGAAACGCGTCCTGTTTGTCTGGGGGGGATTTTTCGTGGACACTGTGCACTACATATGACTGTTGTTAACTCTGCTTGCGAATAGCCAGAGACGAGGCCGACAGCTGTCTTCTCTGTATGAAAGATTTTGGAAGCTGGAGCTCGCAAGCTCAGACAATGTTTCAGAGTGGGTCTTCCCAATAGCATTGGAATATGCCACGAAGGTAGAGTTAGTGTTACTTTGCAGAGACGACGGCTACACTATATCCATCAGAACAATGCGCTTGTACCTGGAGTGTTGGATGTGCTAGTGCTACAGGCTAAGGGTTTCCAGGAGGGAATCACTTCAAGGGTCTTTCTCCTCTGGCAGTTGGTGAATAACGTTGCGTTACCGTTCAAGGCATTGCGTTGTATTTCAGATGTGGAAAACCTAAATTATGACATAGTATCGCTTCGTACTCTTAAAGGTAGATTTATGGTGCAATCTGAAATTAATCTTTTCAAAATGTACTCTTCATTTTGTACTCTATTTATTTTGATTAAAAGTCCTGGAAAATGTATGTTTGAATGTATTGTTCTACTTGTAGCAGAACTTTAAGTTAATCATTTATTATATCATAGAAATCTCTCCCTCCGCTTTTGGAAAGAGTTTTATACAGATATTAGTGTCTTTAGTTTGCAGAGGAGTTTACAGTCTGTCCTTATTTCTCTTTATAGTCTACTTTTAGCAAATAAGACTGCCTTCAGCAAATCTCTATTGCCAAAGGGTTATTTCTTTAACTCTTAGAACAAAGTTTGTAGAGATTTATTTGGCAATACTCTTTCTGATAATTTTAAAAGATAAATTAGGATTGCAAAGTGCATACTAACAAGTCATGACTCCTAAAAAGTAAAATCAAGCTCTTCTGTCGTTGCCACAAAATATTTGTGTTTCCAGAAAATATCCTGGAGAGCCTACCGTAATGCAGATCTGTCAGCTGTTATCCATTCCAGAACGATGTACCCTAGTGGCATTAATGTATTTAGGTATCTTCATCTTTCTTGTATTGTAATTTTGAGGTATCTCAAACTTATGTTAAAGCTGCCATGCATTGTATTACTAAATTGTAACTATCAAATAGATAATATATTTAATACAGCCAATAAATAATACGATTGTATTCAAATTTGACCGCAGGGTTGTTGTGTGTTTTTGTGGAATTTACCCTCGTTCAGGAGCAGTCATTTGAGCAGCAGGTAGGTACAGCTGGAGAAATGTGTTTAGCGTCGTTAGTAAATATCATTAAGGGCTGACTTTAAAAAAATCTTTCTGGATGAAAAGCTGTGTGAACCTGTTGGGTTGCAGGCATTGCGTCTGTGGATGAGACAGGTGTTTCAGGCAGATGTCCCCGAGGGTTCTGACACCTGAGCATCACCAGGGAAGGATGCACACCTTTACCCTCTTATCACTGCTTCCGTTTCATTTTGTCTCATGCCATGAAGGGTGCATAGATCTCTGTTCCTTAATGTGTGGCTTTTGTTCTGCCTTCAGGGCTCCGTGAGAGAGGGTGCAGAGGTGCTGGGTGCAGAAACTCGATGACAGCGACGTGAGTGCTGCCAGAGGTGCCCTGCTGCTTTCTTGAGCCTGTGGCAGCAAATCCTGTCCGGCTGATGAATTCTTCAGACGTTTGCAGGTCTGTCTTCCCTGGAGGCTGTGGTGGGGACACTGTGACCGGAGCCTGTGCTGAACAGCAGGTGGGTGAAAACGGGCTGAAACTCAGCACTTCCAAAGGGGAACAACAGGAGCTCTCCAGCTCTGTGAGTAAATGACTTTCCCAGAAGACTGTCACCATTTTCCACCTGAGTCAGCACTATTGGGTTTCATTCCCTTTCAGAAAAAAGGGGGAGGATTAGGAAATGGTGTGAACTCCGTGTCTGCAGGTGGTTAAAAGCAGATCAGGCAAACACAATCAGTTGTAGCATAGGAGTAGCTGATGAGAGCGCTGGCAGAGGGTGGGCTGGCAGTGCCTGCTGTCAATTCTTGCCCAGCTTCCCTGCATGGTCATACATTGCCAGTGCTGCGGTGTCCTCCTTGCACAGTCCAGTCTCTATTACAAAACAATTTATCACGAGACTCTGCAAGGTGGAGCTGCTTTAGCACAGTGCTGTCTTCCTGTTTTCCAGGAGATGTCTGGGTGCCAAACTGCAATTTCTTGAGTACTTTTCTGTGAGGTCAGGAGGGACTTGAGATAGCCCATGATGATCTGTACTCCATGTTGGTGTGTTTCACAAACAAGGGAGGGAAACGTTATAAAACAGTATTTACCGTGCTGATGTTTACCCTTAGCTTCACAGTGCTTGGAAAATGCTTTTTTGACATTTCAAGTCCTGTGAATCCCACCACGTGTACTGCATAGAGCTGGGCCTGGCAGCAGGGCTCCAGCCCTATTGCAGGGGAGCTGCAAGGAAGCAGTTTCATCCCGCTGCCATCACTGGGGGAAAACCTCTTGGATCCATTCGGCAGTTTGCCAGGTTCCAGCACTCACAGGAATGGAAATCTTTAGGCTGAGAAGAGCTCAATTTCTGAGGACGTCAGCTGGAGCTGACTGAGTACTTGTGGCTGTTATCCATCTTCCTCCACCTCCACACAGCTAAAGATGCTGCAGTAAATAGGTACCATTTACTCTGCTTTCCTCCTTATCCAGCAAGAAGTGCCTGCAGTTACAGATAGGATAAAAGATTCCTTCGACAGTAGAAATTTAGTTAGCCCATTTGGGCCACACAATTCTCCATCGTTCTGTGTTTATTTAGGGCCTTTCCCACTTGAGCTCTTCCCCATGGGGTGAGAAATTTCTCCTGACTGCATTAAGTTAGGATGGGCAAGCCTTCATTGAACGCCAGTCTTCAGAATGAGACAGCCTGTGATGTTGAGCCCTGATTTACTTTCCACTTCAGGAAAGATCAGAGATTGTGAGCTGGAAGCACCAGGGCAGGGAGCTGAGGAGAAATTGGGTCAGTGCCAGAGCAAGCACAAGGGAAGCCTCCAGGGAGTGGCAGGTTCACAGCGTTCAGCTCAGCATCAGAGATGCTGCTCAGCTTGCAGCAGGATGAGTCCTGCCACGTTCCTTGGAAATTCCTCCATAACCCGGGAGCTTGGCTGCTGGATGAAGGGAACAAGGTGCCCGGTTCAAAATAAACCTCTTCCATCCTCCTTGGAGCTCCACTCTTTGCAGTTTTTCCTGTCTGAAAGACTGTCCAAACCCCAGCATTTTGCAGAGCCAAACTGGGGGATTTGGGCTTGAAGAAAGCTCAGAAAGGTCAGTGCTGAACACAGTCACTGCATTATGCTGACAAGCTTTGGTTTTCAAGTTACCAGGATTTCTGCTGTCGTTTCCAAGAGGCAGAAGCACTGGCTGTGATTTTTCAAGAGATTTACACACCCGGGGAACTCAAAAAAAGTTGTCTATAAGCAAAGGCTGCGCTTTGCTGCACCTTAAGCACCTCTACAAATCCTGTAGAGATCCTCAGCACCTGACTCTGTGCTGGTGAGGATTGGAACAGCAGAGCCGTGGCTGCACAGCTTGTGGCCACGAGCAGCTGACTCCCAGCTGAGGACGGTCGCCTCTGATAAACGTCCCTGCTTCAGCAGTGGCAGATGGAGGAGCCAGCACTCGCCCTGGCCAGGCCGTGACCCAGTTTCCTGTTTTGTAACACTGAAAGCAACCTCAGTGTCTGGGCAGAGAGGAACGGTGACTGCCCTTTTATTGGGGCAGCATGCGGCCCAGGGCGAGCTGAACACGGGCACTCATGGCAGGGCCAGGCAGTGGGCTGTTGCCATCAGTGGCTGTTCAGCTGCCAACACGGAAGGTATCTGTGGCCTTGGGGACAAATTGTCCCCTGTGGGGAAGCTGGCTCTGCATCTTCTCCCAGCTGCTGTTTTCCCCGCTCCAAGCAGCCAGTTCTTGGTGGTGCTGCTCAGCCTGATGTTGGCTCGTAGCAGGGCTGGCTGGGAGCGCAACGAGGGCCAGGAGGGAGCCCCTGGGCCCAGGAGGGGCTCTGGCTGCCCTCTGAGGTGACCCCCTTGGCTGTGCGAAGTGCCTTGCCTCTCGCTGCAGTGGCTGCAGATGGGCTGGAGATGCGAGTCAGCCTAATCCACAGCCTGCGTCTGGCCCCTGCTGGAACAGCTCCCCTCCTCCTCTTTGCTAAAACCAGGGGAAAAAGTGGGTTTTGTTTGTTGTCTAAGGTCAGTGTCTGGAATTCATCCTCCGTTCCCTCCTTGCAGGATGTTTTTGTGTAATATTCTATGACTCATGAAAGTCAAATGACTTGGACTGCCTCGCTGCAGCCCTTCCAGCCAAAGGGCCTCGGCGGCGGCGTTCGGCCGCCTGCACGTCGGCGCTGGCACGCGCTGCTCGCGGCCCTCGAGCGGCCGCCATGGGGCCCTCTGCCCCCCGCCAGCCACTGGGCCCCGCGGCACAGCCCGCGAGCTGCTCCCCGCAGGGCTGCGTGGAAACAGCTTTGTTGTTCTGGTTTCCCTTAGGAAGTGAGAACATGTGACGAGCGCTGCTTGGAGCTTATGTAAGGATCCCTGGGGCGTGCCAAACCGTGACACTGAGCTTAGGAGTGGCCGTGAAGGGGCCATGGGGTGGGGGGGGGCAGTGGGTGGGGCCCTGTACCATTCTGTCTCCACCAATATCTTTAAAAAATATTTGTTCTGCACCACTGAAATGTCTTTAAAGAAAATGGTAAAAGCCTATAGAACAAAGTGTCGGTGTGCTGCAGGGGAGCAGCTCCCCGCACTGCCCGTCAAGGCGTCT
>WBMW01002882.1:24400-46266 GCA_013396635.1 Penelope pileata | reverse complement strand
GGCGTTAAAGCAAAAAGGGGAAATCAGGCCAGGTGGGACACGGAGGTTGTTTCCCCAGCGGCCCTGAGGCCCCGCACGGGGTCCGGAGCTGGGGGGGNGCCCTGGGGGTGCCCAGCCCCAGCCCTGGCACGGGGGCGGGGGGCTTTGAGGTCCCTTCCAGCCCAGCCGTGCTGTGACCGTTCTGAGAACAGTCCCGTCACCAGCGTGAGGTGCTGGAGCAGGTGCGGGGGGGAGTCACTGTCCCTGGAGGTTCCCGAGGGGAGGGGGAGTGTGGCACTGGGGGGGGTGGGCGTGGTGAGCTCAGGGGGCTTCTCCGAGCTGGGTGATGCCACGACGTGGGTCTGTGAGCGCGTGGGTCTGTGAGCCCTGGGCTGCGCACGCTGAAACGAAGTGGTCACTGTCACAAGGAGCTTGCAGGTGTCGTTGCTGCTAATGAAATAATTCAAATACAGATGGTGTAAGGGGGCAGCTGTGAGTCTGTTCAGTTCTAAAGCAAAATTTCCAAGTCATGAGTCAGCTTGGAAAAGGCAAAAGCGAGGCATAGAGACGTACAGGTACTGAAAGGTTGTTTGTACTTGTGTCTTAGTTGTTGTTATTTGTGTTAGAGGGAAGAGGTTTGCTTTGTTTCTGGGAAGCGTGAATGCCTCTGTTGGGATTTATTGCTCCCATTTTGAAGGAGGAGCTTTAACCCTGGGGTTGGTTCCAGGTGCTGACAGGGGAGGTGCCTCGCTGCTGCCACTTCCTGTCACACTGAGAGCTGTTTGTTAATTGCTGACGTGCTGTTGAAGGGGTGACTGGATGTTCCCTCCTGTCAGGTCTCCTCCTCTGCGGGGCGGATCACGGTGCCCCGGCTGAGCGTGGGAGCTGTGAGCAGCAGGCCCAGCACCCCGACCCTGGGTAAGCAGCAGCTCCCTGGGGGCTTCCACGTTGCTTTTATGAAGGAAAAAGCCGTGAGAAGTGTTTTCAGAGCGTGCTTCCAGCACTGATAAACTGCCCAGTGCCACCTGGACTTGTTATCATGTGTCACCCTAACTAACAGCCTCTAACAGAGAAGTTTCTTGTAGAAGGTTGTTGTAATTTTTGGGAGGTGTAGGTGTCACGGGCCTGTGTTTTTATTCCTGTATGTCTGATAACTTCTGCATGTGATACAGTTATTGAAGAAAAGAATGACTGACTTGTTTTCTCAGTGTAAGCACTAGTTTGGGCTGTACATAGCTGTAAATAAACCTTGTTTTTAAAGGGTTCACAAAACTGTGACTGAGCCTAAGAGAGAGAAAGAGAGAGAGTGTATATGTGTGTGTGGTGTGTGTGTGTGTGTGTGTTTGTAGCCAGCAGCACGTGTCAGGGGTTGGGGTGAATGTGCAGCTTTGCCTTAAAGCCCAGCTCACTCCTGTGGGCAGTGTGGGTGTTCCTAAGTCTTCTGACTGCTGGGAACACAGCAGGTTTCATTCTGAAAGCAAACTCCTGAGTGCAGGTTTGTTTTCTTTGCTTATACTTTGTTTTTAACTCAGGAACACCTTCAGCACAGGCAGTGTCTGTGTCAGCAAAGGTGGGCACGCCGGTGTCGCTGGCCGGGCAGAGGTTCACCGTGCAGATCCCCTCCTCGCAGGCAGCAGTCAAGACAGGTACAGCACAGCCCCGCCACTGCCCTCTGCCTGCTGCTGTCCTTTGTGGCAGAGTAGAAATTTGTTTATAGTAATCCTGTGGGAAAGTTACTTCCAGTTCTGAGCATTAGAGCTCTGCTGGGTTTCCTGGTGTAAGGCAAACCCTTCAGTCCTGCCCGTAACGCCCGCTGTCAGCTCCCGTCTCCAGCCCAGTGCTGTCAGTCGGAGCTTGCAGAGTTTCACACAGATTTCCCTCACACCTTCTCTGTCACTTCTGGGCTCTCTTGCTGTCTCCCCTTTGCTTGCCCTGCCAGCTTTTTGCTTCACTCCTGTGCTCTCAGTGTCATCCCAGGGTTCCAGCCCAGCATGCTCTACTAGGACACTTTTTATTGGAAGTCTGGCTTCCTTTTTCAGGCTGTTCATTTACTGTCTTTTATTTTCTCTTCACAGCCACGCCAACTACTCCAACAGTTCAGAATGTTCTAATTAATCCTTCATTAATTGGACCAAAGAACATTCTTATCACTACAAATATGGTGTCGTCACAGAACGCAGCTAATGAATCAAATCCCTTGAAAAGGAAGCATGAAGACGACGACGATTATGATAATTTGTGAAGCAGTTGGTGGTGCCCTCCTGTTTGGGGATTCACATGGAGTCTGAAGGGGGCTTTTCCCAAGTGTTCTTTGTAAACTGTCTGGCAGCGTGTAAATCCTGGGGGTGTGCAGGGGGATGTACAGCGAGGAGGAGAGCGTTGACCTCTGGAAAAACTAAAAAGCAATTCATCGTTCTGTGCAGTTCAGTTGCTGGAATGGCTTTCGAACCTCAAGAGCAGCGGTGAGCAGCGGCCACTGCTGCACAGTGCTCACCTCTCTTCTGTTGCCTTATCTCCAGCAGGAAAGAGAGAGACCACAGCTCTGAAGCCTGGTGAGGCAGATGCTTATAGTACTGGTCTGTGCCAAGTGAAAGTAAGTTTTAGGAAATGCTGGGTGGTGTAGAATATGACATTAATATTAAATTTATTTCAAATGGAATTAAAAAAAACAGTCCTGGATGAGAAGGGAAGGATCTGGGCTACATTTGGCAGGAGAATTCTGTTGGCCTATGACAACATAGCATACCTGTAAGTCTAAGTGCAGTTTGTAGAAGAGGTAAAAGCTCCCCCACTGCTTGTTTGTTTATTTCTAAAGAGCTCTGTCATCTCCATCCGCTGGCACTTTGCTAACCTTGTGTTTTACAGGGGCATGGAGTGAACCGGCGCTGTCACCGTGGCGTGCAGGACACACGGTTCTGTCCTTCACTTCAGGTGTCTGATGTGGGGCTTTGGGTGCCTGGAGACGCTTTTGTTGTGTATGGAGACCCCAGGAATGCTGTACAAGAACAAACCTGACCTGTTTTTATATATTAAACAACAAAGGAAGTGATGTGTTTTTTGTAATGATTTTGCTTAATAAATGCTTTAGTTTGTGCGGCCTTTCTTAACGCCTCTTTGTTGTCATGACTTGGGATGGGAAACCTGGGGAATGGTGAAATCGATTTTGTGATTAAGACCCTTACAAGTTCATGAGCATTGAAAAGGATGCAAAAAAAGAATGTTCCCTCTTTGAAATGCTGTTTTCTTCCCGAATGGATTTACTGATAGCCCTCCAGCTGATGGCCTTTGAGGCTGCTGCATGTTCACTTCATAGCTGCTGTGACTTGCTGTTGTATTTTTTTGCTTGAAGGGGTGCTGAATAAAACTTGTTTTCCACTGGTGGAAAAGGAGGAGCATACAGATGATGACTTTTCAGTGTGAGGAGTTACAGAAGGACTGAAGAAACCAAGTGTTACCAGCAGCAGCTACGTGCACACATCGAGCATTGGCTGATACAGCCACGTGAGCACGTTCTCCAGCAACCCCACTCCACCACCTCTGTACAGCCCCAAGGATGTTGCTGTTCTACCCCACGTGCAGACACCTTTAGCAAATGGAGCTGTTGGTATTTACACTCCATATGCCATCTCAGACACTTTTTTATAAAGCTATATAACATGACATGCTGCATTAGGTAATGCTACAGACACCACACAATCTCTGCTCGTGCTGCAGCCACACAAAGGCCTGCACAGAGCCCAGTCCTCGTAAAATACAGCAAAGGGAGAGGCACAGCGCTCACTCCCACTGATCCTAATTAATTCCCCTTAGAAGTTATCCTCTTCCCCTTTAATAACCACCACAGGCACATCTGAACAGCTGAGCCTGCTCAGCCTGCACCAACCCAGCAGCCACAGAGCCAGGGCCAATGCTGCTCCAAGCCCAAAGGTACAGCGAAACCCTAAAGCTCAGGGAAGGCAGAGCCCCAGCGCAGCACCCACCCGCCAGACCCAGCATGGAGTGCATCATCCAGCAGCAGTACAAAGGGCAATCCTCTCTCCTGCCACCAACATCACTGGAACAAAACAAAGGAGCGTGGGGAAAGGCAAACAAACAGTCCCCCAGCAGCGTTAGGGTTAGGCTCCCTGCTTTATAGGGCAGAACAGGAGCTGGAGTCAGTCCTGCTGGCAGTGAGCACAACAACTGCCAGAACAGTTCTGAGGCCAGTCTTGATACAAGAAAAAAAAACATTAAAACATTTTCAGGTGTGGTTTTTTTTTGTTGTTTTTTTTTTTTTTTTAGTATTTCCTTTATTAAAGCTACAAAAACAAGTTAAAATTACTACAACATTCACATAGGGCTAGCAAGTTTCTAACTTCATTGAAGGAGGACATACCAGTGCCCCAAAGGATACAAGAACGCTGGTGTTCCCCATCTGCTAGCTTGTTTAAGACTACAGCCTGTGCCTCCTCCTGATCAAGCACCAGTGGACCCCACAGGGCAGCTTGGAACAAATTGTGTTGGAAGAGACAGTGCCCAGATTTCCAGTGCAAATGCAAAGTTCTTTCAAGATCACGGATTAATCTGTACCTGACACGTTCACAGCTCAGGATGAGGAAGGCAGCTGTCACGAGCAACCCAGATAAATCATCTGCACGCACTCCAGAAAGTTTCTCACCATGGTCCTGGTAGAAGACATCCACCCAAGTCCCACACAAAAATATTTACATAGACTTGGACACGATATAGTAAGAATTAGTGTTTGGCTCCCTTGCTGTTGCCAGCAGCTGTCAGGCAGGACAGCCCACAGGACTGCTCTGCAGCAAGAGTTTCCAACACTTTTTAATTTTTTTCCTTTGAAAAAAGTCACCAGCATCTGTGGCATAAAGAAGTGCAGCTTTCAGCTGTCGCTTGTCAGTTCCCCTCCTCTTCGATTGGGGCACAGCCCGAGAAGAAGCTGGTATTGCTACTCAGCATTCTCTTCTTCCTCTTTAGAGAGGGGAGCTGGTTCTCCTGGGACTCCTCATCCCTCACCAGCGGGAGAGCAACAGAGCTTGGCTTCTTGATGAGCACATCTTGGTCTGTGATGTCTTTCAGGACCTATCAGGAAGACAAAGACGACAATTTTGGAGTTGGTCTCTGCCCTGAAGAAGCCAACCAGCTTGCAATGGAGTTTGGGGGCAGCACACGAAGAAGTTGCCAGGCCAGTGTCGAAAGTTGCTGAATTTTTTTCTGAGGTCAAAATTCTGGACAAGTGTGCAGAGGGCACACGTGAGGTAAATGAGTCAGTTTACCTGAGGCACAACTACAGCTACTGAGTCAGAGTACAGACTGGCTTGAGAACAATAAGCTTGGGCAGAGGATTTTGTCCTAGTTCCTTGATTCCCAGCCTCTCATTGCTGGAAGGTGCAGCAGAACAGCATGGCAACACGCCAGTCAGTACGGATGAGAGCAGCGCTTTGGCTCTGGCTCCCTTCATGGAAAGCTTGCGTGGCAGTTTTGTACAAAACCAAACCCTAGGGTTTGTTAGGGTAAAGGTTACCCCTTAGGGTTTGTTTTTCAGCAGACAAAGCTGAAAAACAGCTGCCTTGGCAGCTGCAGTCTGTTCACTTTTCTAGCACCCACTAACTTTTTGGTGTCCATCTCCTTCCCCCCCTTCCCCTTTAGATTCATCACTAAAAGTAATAGGTGAGTTTGTAAACAAAAGAGCCCCAAACCAATACTAATTCAAAAAAGCTTTAGCCAGCACCTTTGTAGTTGGAGTGATACACACAGGCTGAAAGAAGGTCTCTCCTGCAGTCACTTCGGTGGGGTCTTCCAGTTTGAAGAAACCTTCAGAGTCCCTTGCTCGGTCCTCACACAGCGTGGCACCCTGAGGGGCAGCGCTCTTGTCAAACACTTCTACAACACCCAGCCCTTCGTTCCCCACCAACAGCTGAAGAAATACCAAGGGTCCCCCAGCCACCTTCTCTCCAGTTCCCAAGTACATGACAGGATGCTGGGATGCCTCTATCAGGCAACCAGTTTTGTGAAGCAGTAAATAATTAAGGAACTATGGAGGTTTCTGCTTCAAATCTTTAAGATTAGGAGTAAGGCAGACATGTCTAGCAGAAGCAAACATCAGTTGTTCACAAACCAGCCTGATGCTACAACCCACCTCCCTTAATTAACCCTTCTCCTCCTTTAAAAAAAGGACTGAATGAATATACATCTTTAAAAGGGTTAAGCTTCTGCACAATTTGAAGTGCAAGATGCAAGTTTTATTTACTGAGTGGGATTAAGAAGAAAAAAGAAAAAGACAAATTGTTCTCAGATTTGTGGCTGACAGTTAGTACTAGGTGAATCTAAGTGGCTTTGGACATTGCCCAAATTTCTCTACTTCAGTGTGAGAATTTCTGTGTTGCAGTGCAATGGAAGACTGCACTCTGTCATGGATAAAGCCACGTGTTACAGTGATGCTTACAAAGGCTTCAGAATAGTGAGCACGCTTCAGCTTGACAAACCATGCATGTATGCTAGTACAGGACTGCTCCTCCACCCACCCAGCCTTGCTTCAACACGGGGTACAGCCTGGGTGCGGGGCACCGGCAGGACTCACCGGAAAGCCAGATTCTCTGTTTCTGCATTTTGTGGAGTCACAGCTGCAGTCTGTAGTGCAGCCCAGCTTCTGCTTCCTGCAGCCACACTGCCTATTTCCACACCGGCCTTTGCAGGAGCACTAAGAGAAGAGTTTTGTGCAGAAAGAGCTTCAGTGTTTTATAGGCTGCATCTGGGCTGCTACAGCTGCCAACACCCAGAGCAATCTGAAGGACAGCACTACCCTAAGCTACCAGAAACCTTTTATTATTTCATTGCTAGTCTGACAGCTTGGGAAAAATAACAAGGTCTTCTTTCCAACTACAGAGGCATCTCTTGCCTCAGTATGACAAAAGTAAGAAATCTTCGATTCTTCAGTGCCCGACTTCAAGCAACCCAAAAGGAATTTCAGTGTCAGTTCAACAAGGTGACATTTAAACACCAGGAGGCAAACCACTATCACCACACCTGGAGCCCTGCATCTAGATGGAGGCGACCCAGTTTAGCTCTGTCATGGCTCTATGAAGGAATAAAGGAGCTGCTAGGGCTCTGTCTTCTGCCTGTCTAAAACATCTAGGTCAGTTGCACAGGCAGAAGTAAAGCATCAGAAGGTGCATTTTGCTCATGGTAGAAGATAGCCTGTCCAATGAAAAAAACTGTTGAGGAATGTGTTGTTGCCTACATTTGCCCTTCTGTCTGAAGATCACAGATAGCCAGTGTCAGCAGTACTGTGGCAACACTTCAGAACAGCAGTGGAGACTGCAATCCCACTGTTCTGCTCTACACATGCCAGGTGCTCAGGGATGCAAGTGATTTCCTTACAGGTGACAAAGCAACACAAATAACTAGAGCTTACCCCTGTCGTGCTCTTCTTTGCTCCTCTGACTGCTTTCACTGGAATCCATTCTGCATCCTCCTTCTCCTCCCCAGACTCCCCTGAGTCAGAGAACAGCTCTTCCACGGCCATTTCTGGCGTTGGTGCACGTGGCTTTGCTACCGTTTGCCGGCGAGTCTTGGGCTGCACAGAGATTGCAAGGGTTGAGGCCCCAGAACAAACAATGGTGGTTTCACATTTTTTAAGGCAGTTCAGAGTCCCACCACCATATCCCCACCCTCTCAGAGGGCCAAGAGGGCTATAAGGTCAGAGGAGACAAACAATCACACTGGCAAGGATTAAAAGTTCAATCGAGCAACCAGCTTAAACTGCTAGAGGCTGTAACAACACAGTTGACAAATCCTTAGAAAATTAATTCATTTGTGTGGTCTCGGCAAAATACTTTTATATCATTTATTCCTCTCAGCACTAAGATTTGGATCTTTTTTGGATCTTTTGCAAGGCCATCATTAAATTTGCTACAACAGATGCCTCGCTCCAGGGTTCAGTGACTGGAAACGCTACAGAGAAAACACCTGAATTACCAAGCAGTGAACAGAGTCAGATAGAATTAGACTGAGGAGATCCGTGTGGTTTGTTTGTGGTTTTCCTCCCCCTCCATCTCAAGAAAGAGAAAAGTGCAAACTACTTTCAGAAATCATTCTGAAAACAAAAACCTTAGGGACCAGCTGAAGTAGAGAACAGGCCTACAACAACAAGCATGACAAGCTGCCTTGTGAAAAGCAACGTGGGAGAAAGACACCAAGATTACCAGTGGCCTGCACTAATCATGCAAAAAGAAACCAGGTACAATATAAGAATGAAAATTGGTATGCAGCAGCTTTACTTTGGGTGGAATGTAATCAAAAGAAGAGTCTGGGGATTCTGGTGATGCTTGTCGAATGAGACGGAGCTTCTGTCCACTGGCAACTTGGAGAAGCAGCATTTTCTGTTAAGAGGGACAGGAGTTAGCTTTGGAAAATGTATTAACCCAAATCTCAAGATGCTCTTACATGACTTGTCTGCACAGATCTCTACCTGTTTAAGGGTATCATTTTCCTGGAGAAGTTCTTGGTTCTTCTCACAGAGCTCCCTCATTTTCTCCAGTTCTTCCTCCTGTTTGCAAGACAAGATGAAATCTATACGCTGTGGGGTTACCACAAGTAACAGTTTGGGAGAGATTTTTGTATTTGGATCTTTCTTGTTGCCTCAAAGGAGTTTCCTATATGTTCTACAACAGGAAAAAGAAAAAAAAAAAACAAAAAGCACATCCAGACGCTACCTGGAACTTGAGTCGCTCTTGCAGCTGTTTCTCCTGCTCGTTCAGTGAATCTTCCAGTCTCTTCTCTGCTACTTCTTTTTGCTGAAGTTGGCTAAGCAGGTACAGAACCTAAAAGCAGATTAACACAACAGACAAACAAGAGTCAATTCCTACAGACATCTGGCTGGCTCAGGCACTAAAGGTGTAAACAGCTTCAGAAAGACGCTCTGCTATTTCCTATGTTGTTCTGTCCTGATCTGCCCTGTAAGCTACCTTGTGCTCAGCTGCAATGTCCTCACTTAGAGCCCTGAAAAGTCACTGAATAAAATAACTTGCAAGAGACAGAAGATGAATAGGGAGATTTCTTGGGCTTTTGTTGCCTGTCCTGTAAGACTCCAGCAAATATTGATCATCTAGGTGATCTACAGATCACCTTCAGCATGGCCCAATTGCCTTTATCTATGAGCAGATCTGGAAATCAGAGTTCTGAGACACAAGGGCTCTCAAGACTTCAATTATTTGTGTTGTACCTTTTCCTGGTGCTGCTGTTCTTGCAACAGAAGCTGATTCTGGAATTCAGCCTCCATTTCTGTCGCATGGTTTCGCTCTTCAATCAGCATCTTCTGTATGTCTGAACAGCTGGCTTTACTCTGCTGAAGGCTGCTCTCCAGCTTGCTTTCCTGCACTTTGGAGGAAACCAGCTGAAAGACAAATGCAAGGTTGCACGTTTCACAGTGTACTTGTACAGAAATAACGCAGTCTGAATGTGAAGCACTTCTGCTCAATGGTCAGCCACCCTAAGAAGTGGACTTTGCTGCTGCCACTTCAGCAGCAAAGGGAGCAGAAGAGACATCCAGAGCTAGACACCTGAAAGCCACTATGGAAGTGCAAAACATAACAATCTTATTAGCAGGCCCTTTCCTGCAGAACTTTATACTTGAGTATTTAGGGGAGAAGAGGAAACCCCAAAATGCTCTCCCATATAACTTCTTTCATTCTCTTCCTTCAGTATCCAAGTTTCAGGGACTGCCACTTCATTCTGTCATTAAGTTGATTTTCCACTTCCTTCAATTCCTGACTAAGCAGACTTCATCACTAAAACCAAAAGCTCTAAAATAGGAAGACTCAGTTTACCTCCCCAAGGAGATACTTCAAAGCACATTTAGCCTCAAGGATTGTTGCAATATTATCCCAGCGCTGTTTCACACGGTCTCCGTTGTCTGCATCCAGGAGCTTCTGCTGCAGGTCTGCTATTTGGGCACTCCTTTGGAACAATACACATTTTTGAGGTCACAACACAGGAGAGAACTTGGGCTAAAAGTGCTGTTATCAGAGTGCTAGACAATTTGGTTCAAGTTAATATTTTGGCTACTTAGAAATGCAGACTCCAGCTGTCACACTACACCAGAGAATCGCTCCTCCCCTCCACATCCCCCCTTAGAAGCGAAGCATTCCTCTCACTCAAAAATGCCTGCAAGCAGCTAAAAACAAAACAATCTCAGTGACTGAGTAGTATCATCAAATCCCTGCTTTCTAGAAAAATTTAAACCAGGAAAATCATATGGCCTTTCTTCATAATTTTCATTGTCAGTATTTGAACTATCATTGCTCTTCTGTTTCACAGAACAGTTGTAGATAGAGAAAAAGTAGGAAAATGGGGGTAAGTTGTGCAAACCAGCTTTATAGCACAGCCTTACCTGAGCTCCATCTCTGTTTCCAGGCTTTCTATCTGCTTTGATATAGAAACGTCCTTCTCTGACGCCTGCAAATCTGCGAGGGAGTAGGTGCGCCTCTGGAACAGCAGCAGCAGACAGAAGTGAGCAACAGCTTCAGCAGGGCGTGTGAGACTGAGCTTTCATTTACAGGTATTTCAGTAAAAAGCAGCAATATTACTGCAAAAGTCTCCAAGCATTCCTTCATAGCTTAAATGCCATTACTCCTTCCCAACAGCACAAGGGCAAGGGCTGTGACCCACTCACACCCACCACTCATTGCAGTAAGAAGCAGGTTACTTAAGCACCCATTCCCTGACATGCTGGAGGACGTTTAGCAAGAACATAAATCCTTTCTTCTAGAAAAGGAACCATCTTTATCCCCCTTCTGAGGGAAAGGCTCAAATAGGAGTAAGAGTAAACCACAGCACTTGCTAATCAGCCATTGGTGCAGGACAGACAGCATGGCATTTCCCTCTCTTACCCGGAGCTTGGGAGGTGGGTTTTCCCCAGATTCTTTTTTCTCTTTAAGCTGAAGGAGTTCCTGTGCCAAGATCTTTCTGTCCTCCAGAAGGTCTGCAAGGTGCCGGCGAGCTTCTTCGGTACTAACGAGAACCTCCACTTCATTTGCCAGCCAGCTCTGGATAAAAACAGTACAGTGGTTGGCAGCAGCCTCAGTTTCAGGACCGGCTTCTCCAGAATGCTCACAGCTCAACTACACGATCCAGTCGCTCCCCTTAACAGGAATACATAACGATGCGCTCCTCCTCTTTGCTCTCCAGCCATTAACCCCAGCAGCCCCTCAGGAGTTAACAAAGCCAAGCTTGCCTACTGTTTGCTGGGATGCCCAACCTGCTGTCACACACCTTGACTCGGGCAGCAACTCCCTCCATCCCCCGACTTTGAGTCTCCTTCCGTTTATCTGCAGCCTCCCGTTGTTTCTGCAGAGCATCCTTCAGGCGCTTGTTAGCGGCTGCAGCCTGCAAAGGATTTCACACAAGAGCTGAACAGTAGTTACATCATTGCTGTCTAATGGCCGAAAACATGAGGTTCACAGAGTACACCAGACACTGAGAGACAAGGAGAAAACAGGTTAATAGAACTGAAACAGCTGCAGACTTGAGCAAAGAACAGAGAATCCCTGACGTATTTTCCTTTGCTAAAATTCTCACTTTAAAGGCAATCTGTGTCTGGGCCTGAAGGTAAAAGAAAGCATCCCAAAAGTGGTTTCGTTATGCATTTCTTCTCTATAGACATTGTGAAGAAATTTTGAACTGCAATCTGCATATCCATCAAAGCTCATTTTATATTTCCTAGCCTGGGTATCTGCAACAGATTCTCCACAGCAACCTGATGCTCAGCAAGGGGCGATTTATCCTTTAAGGACTGGATTTAATCAGAATCCCTCAGACCACAGAACAGAAGCACAATGTTTTTCTACAGCCTGCCCTTCTTTCCCCTACCTACAGGTCTCCAAACTGCCTTCTGGAAGTTTCTGCCGATTCTATTACAACTTCTAAACACATTTTGCAGACTTTTGGCAACTGTCAGAAGTTTCTAGCAGATATGACTCCTCACCTCTTCTGTTTTGCGCCGAAGAACATTGGCCTGCTTCTGAAAGTCTCGCTCGAGCTTGAGTAGCTCGTACTGCCTCTTGCGATCCTGCAGAGAAACATGTCAGAGAGGCAGAAAACAACGTGTCATCTTAACAGCTGTGGCCACTTTCACACTTCTTTAAACAGAACAGATGTGTGGCAGAATAACAAACATAAGTGCTTCGTGACAATGACTTCACTGATCACCACGAGCTGAAGTTACGCGTTGCCTTTGGGAACAACTGGCTGCTAGGCTTAGAGTGAGCAGAATGGGCTCCACACTTCCCACCAAAAAGGTTTAGGAGCCTAAAGGTTCTAAGAGACTGCAAATCACAAGCTTAAAATGTAGCATCTCAAAACACTGGGGAGCAAACTTTTTGCAGTAAGAACTCCTGTGAGACCAGAAATCAAGTGGTACAGACGTTTGCTCTACATCACACTTGAATGGTGCAAGCCAGGTGGATTTCATTAACTCACTGTTTACCTGCAGACTCAATGTTCCTTTGTCAAGGTTGAATACACACCATTGTGTGGCCAAACCCTACAATTTTAAGTACTTAAATATTTTTGCCTTCTGCTTTAGAGCTCAATGTTGATGACTCTGTTGATAGCTGTAAGTTCTCCAGACATAAGCGAGTCCTTTTACAACTGGTGAAAGGTGGTAACCATATGAACCATTTTGTTATCTTCAAAGCATTCCCCAGATGTTTTTCCAGATGCTTGAAAATTAAACAAAGCCTTACAACAAAGACATTAATGATTTGTTTCACTCTGAAGAGAGAGGTACAGTTTGGGGGCTTATTGTTCGCTCACCCGTTCTTTCAGCTGGATCACTTCCTTGTCCTTCTGCTGTTTCCACTGTCTAAATTTCTCAGCATCATCCTTCATTTGGCGCATCAGCTGTACCCGTTGGTTTTTCATTTCCTGGGAAACAGACGTGGCTGGGAAAATTGTCCCATATTTCAACTCCAAGTAGTTTCAACCTCCATTTCCATGGTGTGGGTTGGTAGATAGGGGTAGTAGTGGACAGGAAGCATCATAATATGCTGTTCTCCTGGAGTACATGCCTAACCCTTTCAAAGAGCTAAAAGCCAGGAATTCATTTTCAAGTCGTAAAAGGCAAACAAATACATACATGGCATCACATGGAAATCAAAGTGAAGCAACTTGGCTAAGGCAAAAAAGTATCAGAATAGCCAGAAGACACTTCAGACTTCTTCTATTCCTCCAAGTCACAGTAGCCACCTGCCTATTGCATTGCACCAGCAATGGAGGTCAGGTAGCCAAAAGAATTTTGCCAGAAGACTGGCATTTTCAGTTTTAATAGACTGAGAATAGAAGTATCTTCTGTCTGGAAGCTGCTTTATCTAAACAGGGGTAAGCCTGAGAACTGCTGGGGTTAGTTACCCTGATTTCCTGGTTCAGTTTGGAAACGGTGCGTTCTGTAGATTCCTTCAGCTTTAAGAGCTTTGATTGCTCATTCAGCTTTTTCTTCAGCTCATTAATTTGCCCTTCCAGCTCCTGGAGTCTTTTCCGACGCCGTTCACTCAGCCTGTAAAGAAGGCATACTTTAAAAACAGACCTCTAATTACTGTTATTCTCAAGCAAGTGCTGTCTAAATTATTCTGACAAACACTTCTTTTTTTCCTAAAGCCTCAGAACACACTCTGCCACCTACAGACACTTACAGTATTTAACAAGTACTCTAGCACACTATGTTACCATGGATGAGGGGTGCAATGCTGCTAATCCTCTACTTATAGCAAAATTAGAGCTTTTCCATATAGCCAAAGTCAGGCTAAGACAATGAATTTTAATGCATTAACACAGATTTCAGTGCTATAAGCCATGCAGCTTGTACGGTCACACTCACTTGGCTTGGTTGACATCCTTCTTCGCCATGTGCAGAGCAAGGATCAGCTCCTCCTTTTCTTTTTGCAAACTGCTGACTTCTAATTCCAGATCCTTGATATTAGTCTAGAAAGGACAGGAGTAGTAAGCCTCCCAATAAAAACCCCAAAACCCCACTTCCAGAGACAAGGCGATAAGACAGGAGACCTTGAGGAACCAAGTTTCTTCCCAACAAGCTGTAAGACATTTTCTAAAACCAGCATGCCTGCAATCGTGCACAAAACCACTGTAATACAAACCAGAAGTTGTAAATGAACAGTTTCAGAGATGGGAGATTCTGTCATGGCTTTTCAATGAGGAAAGCCAGATCAGCTAGATGCAGTATGAAATTTAACAATGAAGTACTTGCATTTTGGCTTAGTACTGTCAAGGAAATCTTGAGTAGAAAGCAGAGAAAAAAGTAGAGGAAAAAAAGGTAAAGAAACCCATCTCACATAGCCTGTGGCTTATAATTTATTTCAGAGAAAAGATCTTCCGCTGGTATGATTACTTGTAAACAATTAGACATGGCTTCTCTCCACTTTCTGCTGACATGTAGCCAACTTTCCTCCACACCCAAGCGGAGTAGTAACCAAAACGTAAGGAAAGAGACTCAACAAAACATGTTCATGAAAGGACAGATCTTCTCCCTTCAACATACACTGAATCCATTAGTAGGGAAAAAGAAACTTATGTACTTTTAAAAGAGCTACTTCCAGAAGAATGTACCTGGTACTGGGACTGGATGGGCTCCAACTGACGGCCATTCTGTGTCATTTTTTTGGCAAGTGCCTCTTTCAGAGTCAGGGCTTTATTCAGTTCAATCAGCTCCTTGGACATCTGTGCTTGACGGAGGGCATGCTGCGTGGTAAAGTCACTTGAGGATCTCTTGATTTCCTGGTCTGTTTCTGCTTCCTGGAGAAGACACAACAATGAGTGAGAGAGGCCAATCTGCAGCTCTTTGACAATGCAATTAGTTTCTCCAGAACACTTCAAATTCATTTTTACATTAAGAAAAACAGATATTCAGAAACGAGAGCAGGTTACTGAACTAACTGAGCAAATAAGGGCGTAGAAAAGTAGCATACAGCACATACAAAACCAACACATTATTTACCAATTACTTGAATTCGAAAACTAGCAAAGAGACACAAATAAGAGAGGAGCAATGGGATAAAGACACGCCCTCAATAAGGCCTGCACTGCAGACTAAGGACTCCCCTCACTTACAGATGTAGCATCCTGTTCAGAGCTTGCCATCTCCGCAGCAGCTTCCATTGTGGCAGCATTTTCACTCTATATAGGATAAAGGAAAAAAAAAAGAATAAAGAGATGAAGTTAATAGCAGCCTCTTGGTCTATAATGACAATGTAAGTTATTATTCTTCTCTGCCCAGAAAGCCATCTCTGGAAAGAGGATGCCGGTGACATCCTTCTTTTGTACAGTGAGCAGACTCCTCCCACACTGTCTGGACAAGGCATTGTTTCTAATCTTTCCCAGACTCCAGCACTGGCAATCACATCTTCATAAGAGTCAGGAATCCAGGGGCAGGGGGGAACGTCTAGTGAGGTAGAATAGAGAAGTCCTCAGTTAGATAAAGATTTGGCAACTTCTATACAATGATTTCAGGTTTCTGCAGTTCGGAATATCCATCAAACTACCAAATTTCTAACTCAGCTTTCAGTTTCTGGACTATAAATTCATGCTGCTCTCCCAACCATCAGATTCTTTTCTGGAGTCTCTTCTACCCCTCCACTCTGCCAATGTGTGTGGACACTCAAGCACCAGTGGCCCTTCTGTAGCATTAAAAGCACAGCATGGCAGCTTGTTTGGAAGTGGAAATCAAGAGTTATTAAATCAGTTTTAATACGTAGGGCTCCTTAAGGGAGGTTTCTGCTGAGTAGAATCCACTGCACAGGAGATTGGCCAAGAGGGAAATGGGTTTCATGAGTAAACTTGCCTTGGCACACACTCTTCCTTCTTGAATTCTGTCTTACCTGCAACTGAACCAACACTTGCTGCAGATTGCGAATCACCTCTACGTTTTCTTTCAGTTCCTCATCTTCCACAGTCTCTACCAGCTTCTCGAGGTCCAGCTTGCATCTGCAAAGCAAACACAGGAATAAGCCCACAAGTCTTACGTGGCAGGTTTGTGTCAAACATGTCAGCAAGTAGCAGATTTAACCATAGAATATACAAATGAGTTCTGGGCGAAAAAGCAAACCGATAATATTCAGTTTATCCCAACGAGAACATTTAATGCTGAAAGACAATTCTTCAGCAAAAGTAGGGTGTGGAAACAGACTTACACAGCATGTTGTTGGAGTTGCTCTAGTTTGGCATTCATCTTCTCATTTTCTTGTTCTGTCTGAGAGAAGTCAAAACAATTCTGAATTGTAGGGAGTGCAAGATAAAAGTAAGAAGCCAGAAGACAGCTAGTTGATTTGTAGCAAAAGACATGTTGTTTGTCTGTGGCAATTCAATGCACTGAAATGTGCACCACAATTATTCTATCTTGTTTAGACCCAATACCTATTTTGACAGGAACATACAGAGTAATGAATCAAAATAAAGAGGGAGGAAGGACAGGAGAGAACGAGAGTGCAAAAGGGTATGTAAAACATGAAAGCAACAGAACAGCTGCAAGACTCAGGTTTCCTTTTTGTCACTGTAGTCACCAGATCTTTAGGCTCTGACAGAATCCAGAAGACTTTTGGTTCTGACTACCTGATAGCTACAGACTTGAGATGAATGTTAAAGGAACACTAAAGTGATTGCTAATGTGCCAGTAGTACAGGAGCTGCTATTGATTAATTTTCTGCTAAAAGGGAAAGACACACAACTTAAGGCTCTTCTCAGGAAAATGAGCCTTACCAGAATGATCCTCTCCAACATCTGCGTTGTCTGACCAGTAGCTTCACTCAGCTCTCTGCTGAGCTTTTCATTCTCTTCCAGTAGTGACTGGTTCTTCTCCATCAGGGACTGCAGATTCTCTGAAGGTGCCATGCTACTGAAATAGCAAGCCGCAGTTTTGCTTGTGAACATGACATCACCAGAGGTTTTGTAATAGCATTGAAATTACCTTCAAGTTTCCTAAATAACTTAAAAGTATAGGTTGTAGCTGATGGATAGAAAGACTGGAGGAAGTCTAATCTGAATTCAATATCTGAGGAATACAGTATACTGAAAGTAGATGTTTGAAAGAAAACAGATCCTTTTAACATAGTAATGCTTAACCAATACTAACTCTGTAAACTGCATTAACTTGGGTTTAAAAATATCCTCAGAAGACAACACCCACACAGTCCAAATTCTTCCTTTTGCTTTGTGCTTTTAAGAATAACGGAGATGGAAGTGCCTAATTTTTTAAAGTGGAAGAGGGAGAAAGAAAGGAGGGATGTCTGAGAAAGACATGCTTAATTAGAGTACAGTGCCTAGTTCCTCTTTATTTCCAGCAACTGATTTTCGCAATCCTAAGGGATTTGCTACAAAACTAAGTGGTCCGCACACACATGGAATTTCAGTAAGTATGACAAAAAATATAGAAGGAGAAAAAAAAAAAATGTCGAGATCCTCTTTGAAAGCAACCATTTTGCTCTACCCTCATTCTACAGTACTGTCTGGAGCAAAGGAGATCTGTGGCCTTTGCTGGTGCGTGATGGCCATCGATAACATTGAGCATTAATCTACAAAACTTACTTGATAGACACTGGGAGGGTCCCTCCATGGGCCTGCAGCAATAACACCTGTAGCTGTTGTACCTAGAAACACAAACAATTACTGCTTGTGAGTCTCACAGTAACTGGATGGCTGAAGGAACACAGCTCAGAACCTTAGTCTTAAGCCAAGTCACGTGCTCCACAACCGTACTTCTACTGCTTCCTGTGAGATGGGATCATGTCTCTACAGTATTTGATGTAATTTGTTTCCCCCCACACAATTGTGTAAGAACTACCCTCACTCCATCAGGAGAGCTCAGGTCACAGCCTGCTAAGTCACCCGCAGACAGCTAACATATTTTGAGCAGGGTGTCAGACCCTACTGACCAGAGGGAAGGTCTCACACTGTGCTGAACCCATGCAGTTGCTGCATTACACATGAGATAGACTCAGACCCTCTGCCTTGAATATGTGGTTTGAATTTACAGTACATTGACAAATATTCACTAGACTCTGGTGAACACTCATACAAAATCAAAACCACTTCACTTGCTCAGTTTCAAAACCAGATTACTGACTGTTCCTACAGAGAGTCAGCAAGGAAAACTATCGCATACGTACTGCCAAGCAAGCACATCAAGCTGCATTTAACTATTGTTCGTAGACAAGCCCTTTAGCATTTCAAACTTTGGATTCAACCAATTCCATTTTTATGCAACTTATTTCCCTCTGACTACATAGGTATGCTCACTTCCCACTCAGCACACACCAGCAGGTGAAGGCAGCAAGGCAACCATCACTGTATTCCTATTCTTGCCTGTAGGCTAATGGGCAGGCAATGTTTTGTTCAGTGGAAGTGAAACGTAAATCACAGTAATGCTATCATTTTTCTATGACATGAAACAGTTCTGTAGCATTACAAGAAGCATTTGCATATTCTCCCTACAGCACTTACAGTCATCTCAAGAGATGGAGAAACACGTAATGAACATTTCCCATATTTTGTGTAGGTGTCTATTCCTTTGCTTGCTGATCACCAAAAGGACAGATCTAGTTTTGTCACATGGAGGAAGCAACCAATACCTGCTGCTTGAGGTGGTGCAACTCAGCTGCCTGGGGATCAATGTTGACAATTGGTTTGTTTTTTATTTTTCTTGCCCTGTCAGCATAACGCAGAGTATTTAGGGTTTCTTCTAGATTAGAATCCGCTGGGCTTACACACGCGATCATGAGAGTGTGGCTGTTACCACCCAGAGAATCTGAGAAGAAAAACATGTTATCAATGCTCTGAGAGAGAGCAGGAATAATTAGTGAGGTTTGTTTTTTTTTTTTTAAGGTACTTTGTTATTTAAAGCGCACCTGTAGATTTAGGCTTTGTCATTGCCAGTCTCTTACCTTGCAGCAGTCTTGTTAACTTTGAGTCTCTGTAGGGGACAAAACCACCCTTTTTATTTTCATCACCAAGAGCACTAATTACATTTCCCAGGCAGAGGAGACCTCTGTTGATGTTGATACCTGCGCACAAACAGATGACAGCGAGTAGAGCTACCTCAGTAGCTAGGAACTGGTCAATTCCTGCCTTTTCTATAAAACATAAAAAGGTTTGCTAAAGAAGTGCATGCATTATAAATATTAATTGAAGAACTGCTTGGCTTTCCCTGACAACTACTCAAATTATGAACTCAAAAGAATCCAAGCTGTATCAGTACTTTTCCTACAGACCTTCTTTTAGTCTGTCTCCTTCAGCCTTGGTCTTCTTTTGCCTCTCAGATCCGGCAAGATCAACCAGGTGTAGCTTGGAGTGAAAACTACTGTTCCTATGGCAGAAACAGACTGCTTTACTCTTAAATAAACATTAAGTTGGGAAAGAAGCAGTACAGCGATTACGACTCTTGAACTACAGGGCTCAGAAATATACCTGTTATGTCAGAGTGCTAAATAAAGGAACTGTTTCAAGAGCAGCTCAGCTGCATTCATCTGAGACCAAGAGAATAACATTTTACGTAAGTCTGACTCCTAGCAACTACTAGGAACAGCTGTGGGATCACTCACTTGTCATTCTTCTTTTTCTGATCAATGCAAATGGTGAAGATGGCATGGGACCGTGAGGACTGGGAGTTCATTGCCGTGGAGGCCACCGTTCTGGCATTGTTCCCTTGCTCTAGGCAGGATACAGTATCTTGTGCACAGGCGACACTTCGTTCTGTTAACCCTACAATCTGGACCCAGAAAGAAAGCGTCACTTATCCTCTCCTTCTTCTTCATTCCCAACTTTCTACATCACAAAAATTATCTTCCATCTTAGACAAGAGTAAAGTGTGTGTACATGCACATCAACAAAGCACCACAGTCTCACTTCAAGACTAAGGCTTGGACTGGATTCCCCAGAGAAAGCTTGTATCAGTGAATTAAGTCCCATCACCTCTCACTTGCTCCACTTCTATGTGCAAGTCTAACCCTGTTGGTGTTATATTTTCAGCAAACATAAGGATCATTAACAGCTTAATTCTGAGAGGAAACAGAAGTTGCAGTGATTTCATGTGCACTAACACAAAGCAGGGCTCAAGGAGGCTGACAGTGGTTTCGCTGGAACATTTGTCCCTAGTGATATTGCTCCCAATCTGCCCATTGCTAATGGGACAACAAACCTTTATGCCTTCTTTAGGATCCTCCCGTATGCTGATCTGAGAAGACCGTTCTCTTGACGAGCACAGCAGATCTAGAATATCCTCATTGTAGATCTGAAAGCATCAGAACAGCAGTTTAGAATTGGCAGCTTCCGGAGGTAACACTTTGCATGAAGAACGATGTGCAACCACACAGAAATCAGGGCTAACTCAGCACGATGTACCCAGCCTATATTCAGAGAAAGATGCCTAGGACCCAGAATCCAGTTCCTGACAAGACCTCATGTAGTCTTTGGTTTTGATTTCCTGAGCACCTATTACTTGGCCTCCTTAGACATCACTTTATCTGCAGTTTATACATTCATAATAGTTTGAAAATCAAAACCACGTTTACCTCCAAATAGGAGACTTTGAGGACGAATTCCCAATCCTGCCTCTGCTCCTTCTCCTTAAACAGCAGCTTGATCACACGAGGAATGACCCCCACGCTGGGCTCATGCTCTTGATTGGCAGTGTAAGTACCTCCCATGGAGTACGTTTTTCCAGATCCTGTCTGTCCATAGGCCAGGACAGTAGCATTATACCCTGGGGGAACAAAGAGCGCCCAGATCAGGCAGTCAAGCAGAAAGCAGAAGAAACTTTGACCAGAAAAGCAGCACTCCAGGAAATGCATCCTTCCAAGAAAGCACTGTTACTCACTGTCAGTTTATACAACTTCTATGCATACACCACAGTCAGCAACATCAAGAAAAAGCAAAGTCAATGAAAAGCACTGAAAAAACTAGTATCCAGCTCTTAGAAACAAAATACTGCGCTGCTGCTTTACTAGTTAGTCACAGAAACACCGAGTGAGTTCTCTGCCATCCCAGCTGTGCTTCAGCATCACTAACAGTTAAGGATGCTGATTGATTCATGAATTCACAGGACAAGGGGGAACAGCTTTAAACTGAAAGATGGGAGATTTAGGTCACACACTGGGGGGGAACTCTTTCCCCAGAGGCGGTGAGGCCCTGGCACTGCCCAGAGCTGTGGGTGCCCATCCCTGGAGGTGCCCAAGGCCATGGGTGGGCCCGGGGCAGCTGAGCTTGGGGCACCCAACCCTGGTACAGGGGTTGGGTGGGCTGTGAGGTCCCTCCAACCCAACCATTCTGTGGTTCTACGATTTTGCAATCATTCTAAAACTCTAGAGAATTATTCTTAATGAAACCAGGTTATAAACGGGCAAGGTTTGGCACCGCAGCTGCAGCCGTGCCTGGGCAGCAGAGGATTTCAGCTTCCAAATGAACAAAGCAGCGGCAGCGAGAGATGGGGGACACCCTCTCTTCCCAGCCGAGCCCCCTCAGCACCCCACAGCCACAAACCTTTGAAGATGCCCCGTATGAGGGGGGCCACGGCGGTGCTGAAGACCTCTTCTTGCTCCACGGAGGGGTCGAACACGTAGTCGTAGGTGAAGGCCTTGTCGCTGCCCACGATCACCTGCGGCTCCCCGGGCACGAAGCTCAGGCACATCTGGCAGCCCTCGCTCGTCTCCTTGGGCACCAGCGGCCGGCAGCGGAGCGCCACGCGCACCGGGATGCCCTTCTCCTCCTCCCGCACCATCCTGAGGCCGCGCTGGGGAGAGCGGAGCGGGTGGGGGTGAGCCCGCGAGGCCCGGCAGCGCGGCCCCCACCACCCCTTGCGCCTCAGCGAGGAGCCCCCCAGCCCCTCCCTGAAG
>WBMW01002882.1:6796-24007 GCA_013396635.1 Penelope pileata | reverse complement strand
CTGCGGGGTGCGGCGAGCCGGGACTGAGAACGCGGGGCAGCCCCGGGCTGTGCGGGGCCGGGTGGGATTGGGGGGTCACGGCCCTGCTGGGAGCTGTGCTCCGAGGGAGGGGGCACTGAGCCGGGAATGGCGGTGTCTGGAGAGGGCCTGTGTGGGACGGGCACGGGGGGGATTGCCACAGAGTTGTGCTTCACTGCCGCCCTGGTTCCTCTCTCAGCTCGGCTTCAACATCCGGGGAGGAAAGGCCTCGCAGCTGGGGATCTTCATCTCTAAGGTGCGTCCGTGCTCTTCTTCCCCCCAGTGCTGTGTCTGCACCCCAGGGCGTTGCTGAGCCAGCGGGGCGTGCCTGGAGACTGCCAGCTGCCCTAGATGCATCTCACAGCTGTAATCTGCCCCTTCCCAGGCAGCACTCAGCCCTGCACCCTTTGCTTGTCCCTCTCCACCCTGGGCAGTGCTGCTGGGCACGGCAGGCCCTGTTCTGTGTCCCCCCGCCCTGTGTGAATGCACTGTGGGGAGGCTCTGGGATCTGCAGTGCAGGCTGTGCACAGTGTCAGCACTGCTGTGTCTGCTCTGCCCTTCACAGGTGATCCCTGACTCGGATGCACACAGAGCTGGGCTGCAGGAAGGGGACCAGGTGCTCTCTGTGAATGATGTGGATTTCCAGGACATCGAGCACAGCAAGGTGAGCACCACTGCTCCCCAGTTTGTCTTCCTCCCACACAGGAGAAGGGGAATCAGTGCACACACCATCCCCTGGCCTGCACCACCTCAGCTGGTGGCACCACATAACTGATGCACGGCTGTTTCCTATTCTCCCACCCCATCTGAGCACTGATAGCTCTTTCTGCTTTCAGGCTGTGGAGATCCTGAAGACAGCCCGTGAAATCACCATGCGTGTGCGTTACTTCCCTTACAGTAAGTGCCTGCTAGCTCCCAGTCTGGTCACCCAGCAGCATTCCTCCTTGGGCAGCAGACTGCTCTGCATCTCTGCTGAGCAGCCTGAGCTTAGCAGTGGTGAGTCTGAAGTCAGATGGTGTCACGCTCCTGGTATCCAGCTCAGAAAGCACACTTGTCTTTGATTTGGGGATAAGGAAAGCAACTCAGTCAAAGCAGCAGGGACTGGCTTCAGCTGCCCATGTATGAAAACTTGTAGAGCAAGGCTTAGGGTGGCAATGCTAAAAGCTGGGATGGTTTCCTCACAGTGTTAACTTTAGAGCTGTACAGGAACCTACTTATCCTTGAGTAGCCCAGGAACTAGTTCTGTCACTAATGGACCTGTGCTGATGGTGAATACTGCTTGTGTTTTTCATCTGTCCCTAAGGATGTTTAATTATTGTCAAGGGGGAAAAATGTTTCTAACTCATGGTTTCTGAGCCCATAATGTTCAGAGATACTGAGGGGAAGAAAGGAGGAGGGGAGCAAGGTCAAGTGAAGCCAAACAAGGATTCTTCATAAAAGGGAAACTGACTCTTGAAAGTGAAGAAACATAAGGAGCAAGGGAAAAGAGGACTTCAAGTTTTTTTTGTTCTACTTGCACTAAAATAACTTGAAACAACTGGCTGGGATGCAAATGTGCTATTTTAAAACCAGCTGCTAGCTATGAAGGCAGCAAGCACTGCATCTATTGGTGATGTAAAAGCAGAATTTGTTTTCCTGTAACATTTTGTCTAGTTCCCCCTCACTATTGGCAGCTGCTCTCCTGCCTCTCAGCCTTGCCTTCTCTTTCCCATCCAGATTACCAGAGACAGAAGGAAAGAACTGTTCACTAGTAGGCAGCTGTCTGCTGGGTCCTCTCTGGAGGAACTGTCCTGCAAGAAACTCTCCACTACCTTTCCTCAACATCTGAGATGACAGACACACTGTTTCAGCTGCTGCTGGAGTCACAACTGCACAGGCATCAGCTCTGCTTCCTGCTTGAAGGGACACCACAGTCTGTTGAGCTGGAAGATGGATGGGGCTTCGGTTTGTACCCCTGGAACTGGGTGATGAAACAAGCTGATGGTGCTGATGTGGAAGTGGGTACCTGAGGGCAGCTTGTCCAGCAAGATCTAAGCTTCTGTTCTAGTAGGATATAGCTTAAAGGAGTGCCCTGCTGGTTCTGGATCCAGCCCTTGTTGCTGGGATATAGCTCCAGGAGTGCCTGAGTGCAATCAAGCAGAACATGGCCTTAGTCCTCCAAGAGATCAGCCTCTTCACTTCTCTGGTGACACAAAATCCTTTCCCTCCCCACTGTCCTACCTCTGCTCTACACTACTGGGTTTGCTTGGGACTCAAACAGGAGGAAGATCCAGTCAAACTCAATGCACAACTCTAGCTGCACTGGTTTGCCAAGGCACGTGTGTACCTTGTTGCTGCTTTATCACCTCCCTACGATACAGGACCAAGATGCTTGGAGAGTGTTTCTAAACTGCAGTGGCACGCAGCCAGGTTCTCTTACACGCGGTGCTTGCATTAAGGTTTCACTTGCTGAACTTGCTTCTTTCACTTGGCACAGCCCCATCCCTTTCAGGTTCTCCCATCAGAACTCCTGGCCACTTCGAGGTAAACTACTCCCCTTCCCTTTTCCTTGGGCACCTCCTCTTCTGCTGGGACAATTCACCCTCCTGCTGTTGAAATGGTGAGGTGGCAGCTGTTCTGCTGAGAAGGGGGACAAAGCCTGCTGTGCCTTGTGCTGGGAGAGCATGAATGAAAACATTTGTTATCAGCAATGCTGGGCACAAATGCAGGATAGCATTATACTGTAAATGGTATCAGGACAGCCCTTGCTCTCGCCTTCTATGCGATGTTTTCCACTTACCTGTAATACCTGAAATAATAAAACTAGTACAGCGACCAGACTTCATCTTAGTGCCACTCAGGAAGTCTCTGGAGGGTTTGTCACCACCCCCAGTGCTCCCCTGAGGAAATGCCTGGCTCCAACTGCCCATGCAGCCTGCAGAAGAAATGTGTGGGACCCATGCCAGGTGCAGGCCTATTATAAGGGTGTTTTTCCTCTGACTGTGATGGAAGTCAGCCTGTGATTAGTCTGGAGTGGCATTTCAGTGCTGCCAGAAGGAGGAAGGGCTGCAGAGGGTTTTGTCTGCAGTGGCATTCAAGCACCTCGCTTGAGACAGCTAGGAGCAGTAGCCTTAACACAGCTTCAGCTCTGCCAGACTGCTTTACCTTAGCTAAATTATAATTAAATATGCTAGAACAGATTTTCACTCAGTTAAAAAAAAATCAGTTTTTCTACCAGGAAAATAAGCATCCAGGCCCACTCACTGTAACACCCTGAGAAGTTAAAGTAAAAGCTCTTCTGTAGAGATAGACAGGCCTGGGTATCTCAGGGCACAGTCCCCTCCAGTCTCACACCAGTTTTGCAACACTTCTTATGGAAGGAGGATGATCAAATTACAGCAAGATGACATTTCACACTGTGCTGTCTTCCTCTGGTGGTGTGCTCAGGACTGCCAGAGTGAAGTTTCAAGGGCCAGTCCCCAGCCCCAAAGCCACCCCTGTGCTCTGCCTGGTGGAAAGCAGAGCAGCCAGCTGCACACACCACGCTTCTGGCACAACCACACTGCCCAGGAGCAAAGAGGGGCCTTGACCTCTCTCCACCTCCCACCTGCTAGTCCTGCTTCAGAGCCTCACAGGAGCTCCGGGAAGATCAGCCCTGCCCAGGGCAGCTTCTCTGCTAGCACGCAGGGAATTGCTCGGATGCCTCTGCAGCCCCCACAGCTGGCTGTGGGCTAAAAGGAAGGAGTGGATTCTTTTCCACAACCATTCATGGCTTAAGTATCTTTAATTGACAGAGCAGTAGTATGAGCTGTACGTGTCACCACAGTCCATTTTGTTCTTCAGCACCGGAGGGACAAACCAGGTAGTTACTGATTCCTGCTGAGAAAACAACAGCTCCAGCAACGCCAGATATTTCAGCCACTCACGGAACACAAGCAAAGAGCAGTTAGTCAATGAGTAACTCCCCAGCTGGTAAAGCAGCCTGGCAGAGGTACTGCAGGTAGCTTGACCTCTTGGAGCAACAGAGCAAGCTGTGTTCTGTTAGGGCAGATTACACCTGAAAAATGCATGGTACAGCTTCTCCCAGAGCATGACAGCCAGGTCAGGACTGGCAGCCCACATGCTCTGCACTAAGCAGGGCTGGCATGCCAGGATCTGCACAGCTGCTTAATGACAGAAAAGGCTACAAGCGTGGGGATTTCTCTGTAAAAAGCTGTTCCCCTCCCCTTATTGTAAACCACTAGACAAGCCCGACCAGCATGACTTGGTGTTCCTCCCTGGGGCAACGCGAGCAGCATCAGTTCTCCGAGCCACCGTGGTCACTGCTCTCATCCCTCACTTCGGCCAGGCTGCTCTCGTCGATGTTCTCCAGCGAGGCCGCACGCTGCAGCGCCAGCTCCGACAGCGCCAGCACGGGGAGCTTGTTCTGCTCGGGGTACAGCCAGGGCTTCACGTCGACGTTGTGCTGCTGCTTCCAGGCAGGGTACCGCACACACGCCTTGTGCAGTTTCTTTAACATCTGATCAAAGCAGGGAAGCACAGGGGGGGAAACAATCTTGGAAGCTTAGAAGAACTCTTGGCAATCTAGCCACTCCTATCAGCTACCCCATTTCTTTTCTGGCTGCACTGGAGAGGCTCAGGGAAAGGTCAATTTTTAACTCCCTGGCGGGACCACTTTTTAATTGCTCTATCCCTAGATGACACCAGATGCTTTAGGAGAGTGAAACTAAACTTCCTATAAGCCATCAGCAAGGGGACAGAAATCTTCCATGCCCATCCAACTGCCACTCAGTTCAGGAGCTCCAAAAGCTCCTGAGCCTCGAGGTCCTGTTCAGATGAGGCATGACCAGCAGGTGCGAGGCAGGACATTGCACAACTGGAGACCGGAATAGTGGCATTACTCACCTCCCTCTGGCTTCGGAAATGAATCAGCTGGCTGTCGGGACTGGTAAGGCTGGCAGAATGTCACATCACACTGAGGTGAGCCACCGTGCTCATTCCTAGTGCAGCCCCACTGCCCAGGGACGCCCACCCTCCGCAGCCCTGCGCTCCAGCCAGGGGGCTGGCACCTGGCACACGCACCTTGGAGGTGTTCCACTCACCTGCGGCACCAGGTACTGCGAGGCTTTATTCACAACCCACTTTGGCAACGAGCCTAATAAGTTTGGGGGAGAAAACCAGAAGTTGTAGTGCCAGAAAATGGCTCTGCTCCTACCAACCACCCACCAGCCCTCCGAACAAGCTGCAGTGTCAGCATCAATGCATGCCAGAGGGTCTGGAGCAGAGCAGTGCCACGTTATGTAGATCCACTCTGGATTATGAACTAGATTTCTGCTGTGACCAGAATTTGCATCACCACACCACAAGGCCAGCAGTTACCTTTTGGATCCACCTGAGCCAGGTAGGTGAGGGTGCAGCTGTTGGGCCCAGTTGAATGCACCAGGTATCCCGTTAGGAGCGAGACTGCCCTTACCAGGTCCTTGCGTGGAGGGTATTTCTGTGCAGACACAGCAGGCAGTCAGATGCTGGCTTCCATGCTCCCTGCCCTCTCCCTCTCTCAGGTCTGGCACTGAATACACAGGGCAATCACCAGGCTACATGAGCTGCCTCAAGCTGAGGTCTCATCCAGGAGTTAGGAAGCTAACTGCGAGGGGCTCCAGGAGCCCCTGTTTATCCCAGGCATGGGTGGGATCTTGGGATCCTGTAACAGGACAGCCTTCTAGCCCAGCCTGCTCCTCACTCACCGGGTGTTTGACAGAGAAGTTGATAATGGTGTGATACCCATCCTCCACCTGCCAGGCTCGCAGCATCACCACGTCCCTGTTCTTTAAGGGCTTTGGACATCTCCCTAGATGAGGAGGGGAGAAAGTTGCTTCCCTTGCCTGAGCAGGGAGCAGAGACCACAGAGCTGTGCAGCCCCTCAGAGGCATTTGCCCTGCCCGAGCATCCTCCTGGGCGTGCTTCATGATCTCAGTATCACCATGCAGCACCACCCCTACCCTCAGAGCCCACCTCTCGTAGCAGCAGTCCTGAGCAGCACCCTGCACCCCAAACGTCCCTCCTGCCAGGCAGCCTGAGCAGGGGGAACCCTGCTGAACACAAGCCAAGGCTTCAGTGGAAGAGGACCAATGCCACCCCAGCCCTCAGCCCCTGCACTCACAGGCATAGTAGCCCACATCAGCGTTGGCAGCCACCTGGGCGATGTCATGCGTGTCGATGACATTGGTGTCCCACTCCTGGCGATACTCGCCGTCATGCAACACGTCGTACACTGTCTCTGCCGGCACGTCTGGGACGTCGATGCGGCACTGTGGGGAGCACCGAGAGCTCAGGCCAGGCTCTGCCCCTGACCCCCGGCCCAGTGCTACCCCCAGCCCTCACCTTGAGCTGGTGCACAGCGCAGCCAGACTGCGGCAGCTGGAGGCTGACAGCGAGCCCACCGCGGTCCTGCTGCCAGCTGCCATCCTGGCAGCGCTGCCGGAAGGCGCGGAAAGCGGTGGCATCGGGCACCTGCACCAGCTCCATGTGGCCCAGCACCCAATGGTGCCTCCTGGCCTTGGTCTGTGTCACCACCCCGGGGCTGGCCCGAGCAGTGCCCGCCCCCACCAGCCACGTCAAAGCTTTCAGTGGAAGAGCGGCTCGCTGCCGAAGCAGGACAGAGGAGGAGTTGGTGAAATAACTTTATTTAGTGTGATACACGGCTGTGGTCAGACAGTCCATACCCATAGTAATAGTCACACTTACTTGGCTAACAGCTAGGAGACAGCAGGGCCAGACACACTCAATATTATACACATCCATAGAGAAGACAGTGGGAAGTGAACTATTTTATTTCACTAGTTACCCCCCCATTACTTATGGTCCCCCCTCCCTCCCCCAGGTCCGTGACTCAGAACAATATGAGAGCAGGGGCAGCGCACACCCGCCCGTGAGAAGGGGACAGCAAAACCTGTTCTACAGCAGACACAGACACACCGACAAACAGCAGCAATTCCCACACAACAGGAGTATGTACAGAGGAGGGGGCCGGGCTCCCACTGGTGCTGGGCACAAAGGACTCAGCCACGCCAGCCAGCCGGGACGGCGGGTAAGGGAGGGGGGACACTCCAGAGTGAAATGGGAAATGACATCCCAGCTTCCTCCTGCAGGCCAGCTCACGTGGAGGGGAAGGGACAAAGCTCTCAGAGAACAAGGGCAGCCACCTGCAGCGTGGTGACTAAATGCCAGAAAGTCAACGTGACCAGGGAGCAGCCACAGCACTCTGTGACCGGGTGCTCCCCCGGCAAGGCCACCAGCTCCCGGCCCACGGCTGCCCCCTCCCCTCCATCCCCAGCCCACAGGTTTCAAAGTGCACACACCAATGTCAGTGACCAACAAGGCATCCTGCGAGGGGAACGTCACTAATGCACCAATCGCTGTTGTCCCTGTGTGAACCCTTCACACTGCGGCACGTCGTGCTCCTGACCACCAGCATCTCCTGTAGCATTACAGAAGCCAGGTGACAAAAGGAATGGTGAATGGCTTAGAACCATCTGGCTGTTCTGTTCTCCTGTGTGTCAACAGACAAACCTCCTGACTTCTGGACTGGTCAGATGGGCACACAAAAAAATCAGAATGAAAGTTTCTGAAGGGCTCTACTAACATGGTTAGAAACCAAGGGTGGAGAGCTGAGGGAAGGGCGAGGTATTTCCCAAGCTCCGAGGTCCCGAAGTGCCACTAAGATGCACTCCAGCAGCGTACATTCCTCCAGTCAATAAATCCCTGCTACCGCTCATCTCCATTTTGGCAATGTTACAGCTTACCACTATTCCAGAAGTGACACAGCTACTAGTCCCCACACTCTGTAAGACCACTACACAGGCAGAAGCAGCTACGTATGATTTAATCAAGCAGCAACCTAGGTATGAAAGCAGAACAGCCATCACTGGCCTTCACTTTGCTGTAGCTCTCCTGCTCTCTGTGAAGCAGCTCCTAGGCTATGTGACTACAAACAGGAGGATGGAGACTAGGAAAGGAACCTGAACAGCACCCACGACTCCCAGGGCAGGCAGTGCCCCTGTAGCGATGGGCTCCACAGAGCTGTTTGCTTTTGCTGTTGACAGATGGGACCAAGGTCCCTACAAACCATCCTGAGGACCTCTCCCCACCCAGCCTCACGCTGCAAAGCCTCTGTACTCGCTTCCTTCCCCACATCTGACAGCCAACACTCAGCAAGCACCAACATCCTCCAGATGGGAAGATGCTCACACTGAAGGGAATATTTTGAGGGAGGTCTCTGTTACACAAACAGGAGCAACAAGGTCAAAGCTATCAGTCTGGGGGTTTCCAGTGTTTCATGCCACATAAGGGGCTGAGTGTAGGGCAAAACTCAGAAGTCGTGAGCAAGAGCTAGCCAAGATCATCCACAGAAAGGAGAAACTGAGGAGCTAATATTGTGTGTGCCCTGCAGGAAGCAAAAGCCTAGAAACAGATAACCTGTACTGTCCAAAAAGGCAAGGCCAAGTCAAACTGACTGGTTTAAAAGGAGCAGCCTTTAAAGGGAGGAAGTGGGGATGCAGGACAGACGTGGCTGGAGTGGACAGGGAACTAGTTAAGATGCAAGGCAGTAAAGGAAGGTGGAAGACCCACCCCCAAGCTTTATTTTTGTTTTCCCTAACTTGGTGGCTTTTCCATTGCATTCACAAGATACATCTGAGCAGACAGGCTCAAGGTGGGAGAGGGAAGGAGAGGAAGAGAGAGAGAGTGTAAAGGGCACCACGGTGCCAAAGTGCAACAACATAAAAAAAAATAAAACGAAATAAAAAGACAGGACACTCATTCTGCACTCAAGGCTCATACCATGCAGTAAGAGGGGCGGCCGGGGCTGCTCCCCACCAGTAAACAGGGAGTTCGCTCGCTTAGTAGATTGTTTTTTCAGCCCCCAGTAGGGTTGCCTAGCCAATGAGCAGTGATGTTCTTCAGTGAGACTGGCCAGTTGGGGATGTGCTGCTACAGCATGGGCCTGTTAGCAGGAGCAGCCGCTCTCCGTTACTGGCTGCTCAGGAGGTTTCTCTAGTTTGATGTCAATCACTGCAGGAGACAAGTTAAGGAGATCACCTGTCTCAAGGGAAAAAACAAGACACCGAGCACAGAGAACGTGATCAGTATCTTAAAGGGCTGTCAGCCGCCCCTTCTTGATAAGGGCAGAACACACTCGCACTTACAAGTAGTTGTGTGTATTTACACAGAGACCACAAGCAGAGGCTGCAATTTATGGCCACAGGTAAGCACCACACTATACTGCTTCAGCTATGTGTCTGCAATCCCCCAAAAAACATGCCAGAAAGTCAGCAAGCCCAACCTCACAAAGGTAATTGCCACATCCTATGATAGCAGGAAAAGTACTGATAAGAAAACAAGGATACTGTCTTCTTTGCTCTTCTCTGGTGTGCTGTCCATCCCAGGTAAGGCAGCTGCCACACGACGGAAAAGCTGAAAAGTAGCAATAGGTGAGCTGAAAGCTTGTCAGAAGGAAATCAGTGTCAAAAAAAACCCACAAACAACAAAAAACCCCACTCCAACATTGCTCTACAGCAGACCTTAGAATTGCAGAGATTTGTTATGTGGGTATTTTAGCAAGCAAAGCAATAAACAGCAAATGCCACAAGACTCGTTTTGCAAGGAATTTACCAGGCTTGTTTAAAGAAGTGAAGCTAGTGAATGCCTACAGAACAGGTTTATTTTCCTCTGTTTCTGCTTGAACTGAACATGGAATACTTTTTCATTAGAAATGGTTCTTCTAGGGATGCATAGAACAACCCCCTCCTGCACTAAGCATGTTAGATGCTACAATTTACCGTTTCCAGCCTCAGCTGCTTTCGCACACAGCTACACCACAGGGCACAGCTCACGACCTCGGGCAAACCTTTGGTCTGTTGAGAGGTTGCTCAGGAAGCCGATGGAATAACTAAGGTTTTACAGCCAACCCTTTCAGTTCAGTCCTGCTGCAAAACAGCCAGCTCAGTGGGCTGCATTTAGGCTATTCAGGATGTAGGAGAGCTGGGAAGGACCAGCATATCCCCATCAGCACAGAAAATGGTTTTGAATAATTTGTCAAGTCAATGCTCAGAGCTCCTCCTGCTGACAGTACTGAAGCAGTGAACAATACAGGCACTGCTAGACAGTCTGCTGAAAAGTGCTGCTTAAAGACTTTTTATTTGAAGAGCTAGAGGAATCACCACCTAACAATGATTTTTCTTCACAGTAGCTTGGCAGAGGTTCTCATCTGCACCTCCAGCCTGCATTAATTGGAAAAATCAAGCCACTGAAGCACCAGCAAGGTGCTGCAGTTAGCATCTTCCCTCAACACTTCTAGCCATAGAAGTTCTCACTACAAACACCTGCTATATGAATAAATTAGAACCAGAGATTGTAGTG
Organism: Penelope pileata; assembly: GCA_013396635.1. NCBI lineage: Eukaryota > Metazoa > Chordata > Aves > Galliformes > Cracidae > Penelope > Penelope pileata. The sequence goes on along the minus strand of WBMW01002882.1, from coordinate 13,594 downwards.
AATTATATCCAGAACAGCTAAAAAACAAAAATCAAAACCAAAGCCTCCTAATCCCATCGCCATGTCCTCCTAGCCAGCTGGTGTGCAGCAAACTGCTAAGGATGTATCCCAGCTGGTAGCTTCCTGACTCTAATCATGCTCTTGCTCTCTGCAGATCCCTCACCTTAACTGTAAGGGTAGCTGAACACCGGGACAGGTTGCCTGGGGAGATGGAGTCTCCATCCTTTAAAATATTCAAAACCCAACTGGAGTCAGATCTGGGCAGCCTGCTCTAGCCAACCTCAGCTGGAGCATGGAGGCTGGACTAGCTGATCTCCAGAGATCCCTTCCAACTTCAATCATTCTATGATTTTCCTCTGTGTCTTGCCAAGAGATCCAGGAACTTCCACTCTAATGCATCAGTACATGCTGTTATCCTGACTGCTGTCAACACTGATTTTAGAAAACAGTGCATTAATGGTTAACAGAAGCAAAGGGAATGTACAAAATTATGCTTGACAGGCTGCACTAAGTAGGGCCATTCCTACTCCTCAGCACATTCTATTTTTAGATTCTCTGTTCTTTCAAGGTAAGTTAACTTTCCTTCACTTTATCAGGGATTCATTGACATGACAGGAAGGAGCCTTTCACTAGACAAAGCAGCAGCACTGACCACTGGGCAAAAAGCATTTCAGGGGCTGACAGCAAATACAAGCAGGTATCTGACGGGACAGGAACCCTAAGCAGCAGCCTAATCCTCCCACAGAGCAAAAGTAAAGTACAGATTTCCTGCCTTCAGAACAGAAGGTTGATCTACCTGTTTCACATTGTATCCAGTCTTTGCACTGGTCTCAATAAACATCACATTCAGCTCTTTGGCTCTCTGTTCGCCTTCTTCTGTAGTGATTTGCCTGGACAAAGGTGCAAACAGAAGCAGAAAGACAGAAAGGAAGAAGAGACAGGAAGAGTTAGAGAAATCTGTGACTGAGACGCTCATCAGTGGAGGGCATTCTTCACCACCCCTTACAGTTTGTGCTCCACAAATGGAGATCTCGGGACCTCTGAGTACTTCAGAGCCCTGGGTTCTCCAGCTAAGAAGGAAACAACCTCAGGTGAATGATTCAGGGAACACCTGGACTTAAGACCATTACTAAAGGACGATCAGCACAGGATGAAGTTTGTGCAGTACGTTTCAGTCTCATTCACAGCATCCTCACGGGAAGGAAGAATACCCATTAGCTGCATCTGATGCAAAAAGCAGTTTCCCAAAAGTCAACAGAAGGGAACTCCATGAGATTACAGAAAGATATCAGAAAGGCTCCAGCAGCAAGTACAGTGCAACAGCAAGTGCTGTGCTGCTGCCTGGGAGCAAGCACCTGCAAATGCATCCCTGAGCAACACCCTGTACATACCTGGTTCACATTATATCCTGCTTTAGCACTGGTTTCAATCTACATCATATTCAGTTCTTGGGCTTTTCTCTCACCCTCCTCTACAGAAACCTGTCTACAGCAATGAGAACAAATCACAGAAAAGAAAAACCAAACCAAAGAAAAATAGTCCAAAAATGATAAAAACTGCAGAAAAAGCAGCCACCAACTGAAGCAATGTTAGCAGGAAAGAAAAACTTAACAGGTTGCGCCAAATAAACCCAGAGCTACTCTGAGTTCAGCTGTTTGGCACCAGAATTTAACTTGAATCTTATGTCTGGTCAAGGCCAGGGGGTCTGACTTCTTGCTACCCGAACTTCTTAATCTAAACCAGCTCCACACATCTATCATATTTCTGCAGCTCTGAGGCGCCACATTTCTCCAACATTTCTGAAGTGCGAGGCATGGCTCGCTTACAACGGCCTCCAAAGGAACTGGGTTAAGTGAAGCAGTTGACAAGATTAAGGTGTGGAGGACACAGGACATATTTCCCTAAGTATCATCAGCGTAGAGCCCACAGAGCACCCATAAAAGCTTAGCTGTCTTTTTCCCCCACTGACTCAAAACACCTGTGAGTTTTAGTACTGATTACACTTTTCCTGCTAGGCATGGTAAACTGAAAACTAACAGCATGACTTGCACTGAGACAAGGGGCAAAAAGCACCTCCTGTTACCATGCTGTGCAGCCAGGGATGCTGTCTCACACAAGCATGTGCACAACACCAAAAATACAAGAGAAAAAAAAGCATCACAACACATTCCAAAGCAATATTTACACCTCAGGAGTGAGTAAAGCAATGTTTATAATTGAAAATGTGACAGCATCCAACAACGAAGCGGTCAGATCCCTGTTGTGCCCATCATGCCAAGAAGCAGAGTAATAAACAGGCAATTCAGATATTAGTGCAAGCTTTTTTTTCCTGGGAAAACAGCTTCTGAGTGTGTTATCTTTTGGTTGGAAGCATCTCATGAACAATAAGCCAAACAATAAGATCTTCATTTTACAAGACTCCATTTTGCTGTGAGATCCCTGCATTTCCCAGTTTTGTTTTTCTGAGATGCTTTCTTTTGCACCAGGTCAGAATTCCTCACCACTTCAATGCTTCATATGCCCTATGGTACACAAAGGGCACATTGTATAGTGCCTGGTGTATGCCCATGTGTTCTAGTTTGAGGTGCTGGGATTGTCTGTAATGAACTGCGTGGCTTACTCCATCCTCCCTCTGCCAACTACTCATGAAGTTGACCACTAAAATGAACAATTTTTCTTTCTCTACACTATTTCTAATGTCTTATTAAAAAAGGAAAATCTCTGAAAACATTAAACATGTTTGGTGAAATAAGAAAACAAGAGATGAACTTGAAATAGAAGTGTGGTCCTCTAAGAAGCTATTACATTGGTTGTTGGTCGAAGTGGCATCGCAGGGATAAGAATTTTAAAGGCAAATTGTTCTACAACACACCTAAAACATGAAATCCATGCCATTCCAGGAGTCTAACTTTTCATGTCTCTTAAAGAAGCCTGCTTTTGCTAACCTAGTTTCTTCTCACACCTCCACCAACTTCACATGCTATATACACATGGCATCTATGCCCAGAGGGAAACCTTTCATATTGGTAATGTAAAATCTCACAGTACATCTTGTAACATGAGGAAGCCTTACTATGATCGTAAAGCTGCACACATAGAGAGAGACATGTAAATATGGTTATGGAAAAAAGGTCGATTTTCTCACTTTTGCAAGGCATCTTTTTGATTTGAGTCTTATCTCTGCATAAAAAACTATCAGATGAAATGCACTGTTGTGAAATATGATATACAGACATTGCATTAAGGCAAAAGGGATATTTATGTGAGTTTGTTTTAACCAAAACTATTTGTAGAATAGCAAAATGGAACAACCTTGCATATTCTGACCCCAGAAATCTGAACTTCATGACAAGCTATTTATGCTTTTAGCTCAAAAACCCAACTGTTTTGAAGACAGACCAGTTGGCCAGCTCCCTGCTTTTCCTGGTCAGAGCAGTGAGGCCACCAGCTCCCCTCTTTTACCTCTTGTCTGCCAGGTCAGTTTTGTTCCCCACCAACATGATGATGACGTCACTTCCCCTCTCCGTCCGAACGTCATCGATCCACTTGGAGGTTTGCTGGAAAGAATTCAAGTCTGTAGGGAAGAAACACATGGGAATGCTAAGGATAAAGCTTCTTTGAAGCAAGGAAGAATACTTATGAAACTGGCTATGCCTGCATTCAGGTGCTCTCCAAGTCTCCCCACACCACATACAAATGACCCACGAACTGTTTTCTGCCTGAACAGAAGAACAGCAGGGGTGGGGGGAACAGTTCGACTGTCAGTCATCTTTTTGCAGAACTTCTGGAGGTACCAATAGTTCTGCTCACATGCAGTATTTCAAACAATGAGACACCAAAGCATCACTCACTTGTAATGTCATAGACTACCACAGCAATGGTGGAGTCGCGGATGTAGCTGGGAATGAGGCTGCGGAACCGCTCCTGGCCTGCTGTGTCCCAAAGCTGCAGCCGAACCTGCTGGTACCAGGCCAGGGAGAGCAGAGAGAGCACAAGAGAGAAAAGAAAGGAGGAAACTGTCCTTTAGAGAAAAGGCCATTTCTGGAACGAACTGCATGCAGCTCAGCCTCAGAAGCTGAGACTGACCTTGTAATCCAGCTCCAAATGCCCACACAGCACAGAACTTGGCTTTTCTGACTGCAGGTGATGTGCTTTAATTACCTCCTTTGCCTGCCTAGAGATTCTCCCCCTCCCTTGGCCACCACATCCCAAAGAGCTCCAGGTTACAGCTGCCACCTCCAGCCACTGCCACCAGCAGCAGCTGGCACGTAACAGAGCCCATCCTCCTAGGCTACCCCGGATTATTTATGGGGTACGTGCAGGGTCTCCATGGCACTCCTGGCCCACCATGACCCCCATTAAAGCTCTTGGGGAATTTCCCACATGACAGACATGTAAGTACCTCAGCTCTGACACCAAGTAGTGCAACAGCATCCACTCTCCCTGCATCACGCAGCCAGAAGATGGCAATGGGGATTTTCATGCAAGATTAAGGCAATTGATAACTTAAATTCCAGCAGAAGAAAAAGCAAATGCTACGTTACAGGCTTCACAGGAAGGGCACTGGGTTCTCCCTTTCCAATAAGCACAAGAGTCAAAACCAAGCACCAAACGCTATGCTAGTTGGATCTCCAGAACCACAGCTACGCCCAAACACAAACCGAGCTATTATGACAGCACCAGCATCTGGGTTATTTCTCCTCTTCCACCCTTTTCATCTTCTAATACACATGAGCATCTGGTGCGTGCAGTAATCACCAGCACCATGCCCACGTGGTGCTGGGACCTGCCTACCTGAAGCAGCACAGCCCAAAAATGCCTGACTACCACAACAGATGCTAAACAAAAGCTTTTAACAATTGGCAGCAATACCATCTCCTCCCAAGTTATTACCCCACACAGCAGCAGCACAAGCAGTGCCATGCTGCCAGAAAACAAGTGCACTGCTCCTGGCATGCTCAGCAGCAGAGTTCCGTGGGCAGGCAGATGCTTGTTCCCAGCTGAATTACAGGAATTGGTTAGATGTGCTCACAAAGCCACTTGTTGTGATCAGGGCTGGTGGCTGCTTATGCACAGAACACTGCTTAATAGGGAGCTTGCAGGAGACTGGCTGAAGGAAGAAAACAGTTTCTGAAGGACCAGTAATCAGTTTGTTTATAAGAAAAATCAAATAGATGCTGGATAGAGCACGTCTGCAAACCATCTTGATACATGCTGTTTCAAAACAACCTCACGTGCATCAGGATATCCACGTGACTGCCCTGGGACTTCAGGGAGATTAGGGCTCATCACTGAAGCATTCTGCTCATACTGCAGGCAGCCTTGATTACAGTAGCAAAAGTCAAGGCTCTTCACCACCCCTGGAAACTGAGGGCAATGAACTCCAAGCACTTGGACAATATCGCACCACTGCTGGCAGCTCAGACTGATGGTAACGACTGCTGCAGGCTCTTGGCGTTCCTTACAGAGTCTCCAGAACATCACTGCTACATCAGCCTAGTCACCCAGAAAACTTGCCAAGGTGGTGATTTAAATCCTCCAACTTCAGATTCACAATCAAAAAGGCAACTAGAGGTGACTAACCTGGTTATCTCCTTGTTGAGAAGGAAAAACTGTTAGAGTAGACTCCTTCAGCCACGATGCAGGTACCATGGAGGCACCCCTGAAGGGACTCCAGAAATTCTTTCTGTGCTTTGTTGTTTCTGGAAGTCAAAGCTTGCATGCACCCGTTTTGCAGGGAGAAAGAATATATAAATAACCCTCTCAGAAATGACAGTGTGCTAATAACCCTGTCAGCCTGGAAAGATGAAAGATCCTCAACCAAGCATTAACCCAGGCTCTCTAAGAAACAAGACAACCTTCTCACTAAGCGAGCCAACCTGCAGTGTGGTTTCACAATGGATCTTTCCACAGGCCACCTGCGCTTCGAGATGCCCAGACTGACAAAAACTAAGTGATTTTTTCTTTCCAGCTCACCACAAGCTAGGCAGGAGTTTTTCTCTACTAGTTAAGAGTATCGTGGCAGGCACTTAAGTGTGCCTTATGGGAGCATCCCCATTTTACCATGACCAACATTAAATTACAGAAGACTGTTCGAGGTTCCCAAATAGCTACTACTCAACACAATGCAAATGAATAACTCTTCAGAGTAGAAATGAAACTGTTTTCCTAATCCCACCAGTCACCATTATCATGCCTCCAGGAATACATAAGCACATTCCTTCACTAACACAAGAAAACTAAAAGCTTCTTAGTTGCTAAGAGCAGATCAAAGAGCAGTAGCAAGAAAAAAAATTATCTGAGAAGATCAGACCATTAGTGAGCTATGATGAGATCAGCTATCATTTAATTATTTTTGACATGCCTAGAAGCTGTTAATAACAACCCAGACTGCAGCAAGATGCTCCCACCTGCCTGGATAAACAGCATCCTAGACCTGTCTCAACAGCAGGGAGGAAAGATGCCAACTATGCAGCCTGCCACTGTGCCTCGTGTAGATCTGCTCCCAGCATGTCACCGTGTGCACGCCTCAGCACTCCCCAAACCCCCAACAGATCAGCTTTACATTAGCTTGCACCAAACCAGAAATCCTCCCTAAGTCAAGGACTTAAGCCATAGGATTGAAACAGAAGCCATGTAATTATTTTCTGCTATGACTGATCTCACGTTCTGAGGGCAATTTGTTATTATCTGTTGAGCACTTCCATTTTCCAAAGTGAAACAAACCACTGATCCATAAAGACTCACTACCATCTGGAGTTTGTGACAGAATGAAGGCAAGCCAGAGCAGGTTTTTTT